>OX465293.1:104845091-105025091 GCA_949987695.1 Merzomyia westermanni
ATGTTTTTTTTACAGCAAACTTCTAATTTTATTTTGTAATAACCTAAAATAAACAGCAACAAGTAGCATTTCCTCCGAACTTTATAAAAGAAAGTAACTCAATCCAAAAAACTCCATGGAAATTCGCTTTTCAATGCCAGTATTCATGCGCACATAATACCATCTCGCCCCTTATTCCCTGCCAACCAGCAATGGATAAAAATCTGGATAAACAGGTAGTCGCGCGTACCGAATAAGTTGATGAAAAAGTGGGCAATTTCGTTGGGCCAGGTTCACTTTTCAACCATGTTGAAAATGTTTTTCCGTGTAGGTGTGAGTGCGTACTTTTAGGCACTTGTTGTTTTCCATACAAATTCTAAAAATGTGCGATGGTGTAAGTAAAAATTTTTAAATTTGTGGAATTAGAGTTTCACCACGGTTAGCCACGGTTGATAGGGTTATTGATGTATTACACGCTTTGCGTATTTATGTATGTATGTATATCTTATAATTTATGTATGTATATGTAATGGGGATGCATGTAAATCAACTCAATAACACCCCCTTTGTCGCTTTGTTTTGTTCTACAAAGCACTTACTTCTCAGACCTATTAACTAATTAGGTTAAGTGGTTATAATAAGCCGTCCTCAAGGACAAGTGCAGACATTGTACACGCTCTCTATATACTACATTGATACATACATACACCGATTCTTTTGTCAAAAGCAGGCTATTATCTCACTCTGCCGCTGAATTATATTTCAATAAATTCGTTTAGGTCATATAATTTCGCGATTTATCGATTACGCGGAAGCACAGCTAAAAAAGGTTTTTTGTAGGATGTATGTATGTATGTAGTACCTAAAGTTGTAGCTTATTATTTTGAGATTAGGTCTCAAGCGACAGAAAATGATTTTAAAGTCCGTGGGAACAGTTAAAAAGAGTCAGAATTTTTAGGAGAGTTCTGTGAAAGTTGAAATCTTTACTTGAGAATCCTTCAAGCTGAATAATCCTGAGTTTCTATATGCTTCCTAAGAAAGTATTTTGTGGAAAATCGCGCAGCAGTGCCCCATTATCTCTTCCGCCTGCATAACTTTGACACGAGGTGTCATATTCAAGACCAGTTAGTGCCACAGTGTCCAGTGACCAACGCAACTGCCACGAATATGCCTTTACTATTCATTTTGAGAATGGTATTTAGTATTCTTAAGTTCGCTAAACCAGCGCTGTGATAAATGGCATTGATAAGTCCCATATGTGGAAAATAAATATATATTTAAAATTTATTTTATTTTGTTTTATTTTATTTTATTTTCTTTTATTTTATTTTATTTAAATTTTTTTTTATTCATTTTATTTTGTTTTATTATATTGAATTTTAGTTTTTCAATTTGATTTTATTTTACTTTCTTTTATTTTATAATATTTTTTTATTTATATTTTTATTTTGTTTTATTTTATGTTATTTTATTTGATTTTATTTTGTATTATTTTATTTTATTTTATTTTACTTTATTTATTTAATTTTATTTTATTTTATTTTATTTTATTCTATTTTATTTTATTTTAATTTTATTTTATTTAGTTTTATTTTATTTTATTTTCTTTTATTTTATTTTATTTAATTTTATTTAATTTTATTTTGTTCTATTTTATTTTATTTAAATTTTTTTTTATTCATTTTATTTTGTTTTATTATATTGAATTTTAGTTTTTCAATTTGATTTTATTTTACTTTCTTTTATTTTATAATATTTTTTTTATTTATGTTTTTATTTTGTTTTATTTTATTTTATTTGATTTTATTTTATTTTATATTATTTTATTTTATTTTATTTTATTTTATTTTATTTTATTTTACTTTATTTATTTAATTTTATTTTATTTTATTCTATTTTATTTTATTTTTATTTTATTTTATTATACTTTATTTTATTTTATTTAATTTCTTTATTTTATTATATATTATTGGAAACTTAGTAAGAAGAAAATCATGCTGTTAACAATACGACATCACCCAAGCTCGACTTTGGCTGTTTCTCTGTTCGCAACAAAATTATTTAGCAAGTTAAAAAGTATTTTAACAATAACTTCAACGATCTACAATACAGCTTTTTTTGGTGTGTCTTTCTCTTTTATGTGACCCCCTATTTTCCTTAGACGTTTAGACACTCATGAAAAAGATTGTATTACATTGCGCAGTATGCCATCACTTTATTTCCCTTTATGGAAATGCCAGCACTTATTTGTGCAATTTGTGCAACATCCATGTGTTTCAGTTACTATTGCCATATGCCAATCACCATCACTCAGCCAATTGCCACAATTGAACTCTTTTGTTGATTGGGAGCATCAAAAGTTTTCTAAACAGACAACATAGAGGCAATTTCCTTCTTAGATTTTCTTTTGCTGCAAACAAACTTTTCATAGTTAAATGAAATGATATACAAAGCAGCAGAAAATTGCTTCAAAATGAAGGCGACGTGTGCTACGCCACTTCGCTGGCCGTCAGCAGCAAGTTCGCTTTGAGCAAATGTCACGTATACGGCATGTAAACCACAAAGTGGATAGGATTGCAGACTCACATTTGTTCATCGTAGTGAATGGTTTTACCCAGCAAGGAAGTCAATAATTTGTGTAATATAAGTAGGAGCGACCGGTTCAAAACAGTCAGCAATCTTCCTTGAGGCTTAAGAAATCAGTGACTCAGCTGGGCTACAGGTGGAGTATATGCGATGCATTCAATCCTTGAGGAACCAAACGAAAACAGGATCAAGCGGGATCTGACATAAATAATTTTATTTCCGTTGGAGGCTTGTAAGGCTATACTAGATGACTTTGATGTCCCTATCGACATTCAGCTCTATCGGAGTAAGTGGGCGACCCAACTCTGGCTCACTAAGTCCGTTATTGAAGTTGAATGAAAGACTACGCCCAGATAGCCATGGCTACACGAATTTTATTATTTCAATAGGCTAACAAAAGCTATAAACTAATTCGAGCACAGGTAGAAAAAAATCTAGGTAGCACAGCCGGAAAAACTAAAATCGCCCTGGAGTCCATATGTACTAACATAAATAGTTTGTTCTTTGAAAATTTTTAAGACATGTTTATTTTGTTAAAGGTATACCAAACTGCAAGCCATTTAGGGATTAATATTAGCATCTCCTTTTGCATAATGCGACACACACTCGAGTCGCGCTTACTTTTTTACATAAACAAACTAACAACAAAACGGACGTTAGCTAACACACCACAAATCGCGTCGAAATATGCAATTTCGTTGGAAAAGCGAACAAGTGCAGCATAAAATAAGCATTGACTACACAGAAAAACTAGAGACTTACCACAAAAATACTTACTTACATGCAAACAAATGAACATATATACAGACTTAAAAATTTAAAAATCATTGCGCTGCAAATATAAGCCAAATTTGTTGTAAAAACAAAACGAACATGAAATGCATAAAAAAAGGGCAAATTGAAAATCGCATTTCCTTTGCCATTTACAGAGCATTGCCTTGCAGCACTCTACGTGCTCACATATATAAGTACATCTGTGGCAACTAGGAATAACAGCCCAAGTTGAACTAGGACGAAATTGATGTACTCAAATCATTGTATATCTAATAGTGAGGTCTAAAATAAACAAAAAAATAGTTTTTATATGCAACTGGAATTTAATTAGAATATGAAAAATTTTATTAAATTTTTTTTTTTTTTTTACTTTTTTTTTGCTTAATTTTTTTAAATTTTATTCGGTTTTACTTTATTTTATTTTATTTCATTTTATTTTATTTTATTTTAGTGTACTCTATCTTATTTTATTTTATTTCATTTTTTTTATACTTTTTTCTGTTTTATTTTATTTTATTATTTTTTTTTCTTTTTATTTCTTTTATTTTTTTTTATTTATAGTATTTTATTTTATTCTACTTTATTTTATTTTTTTTTATTTTATTTTTTTTTTTTTTCATTTTATTCTATTTTATTTTATTTAATTTTTTCTATTTTATTTAACTTTACTTTATCTTATTTTATTTTATTTTATTTTATTTTATTTTATTTTATTTTATTTTACTTTATTTTATTTTATTTTATTTTATTTTAGTTTATTTTATTTTATTTTATCTTATTTCATTTTATTTTATTTTATTTTACTTAACTTTACTTTATTTTATTTCATTTCATTTCATTTTATTTTATTTTATTTTATTTTATTTTATTTTATTTTATTTTATTTTATTTTTTTAATGTATTATAATTTATGTTATGTTATTTTATTTCATTTTATTGTATTTTATTTTTTTTAGTTTAATTTAATTTTATTTTATTTTTTTAATGTATTATAATTTATGTTGTGTTATTTTATTTCATTTTATTGTATTTTATTTTTTTTAGTTTAATTTAATGTTATTTAACTGGATTTTATTTCATTTTATTTTATTTTCTTTAACCTCATTTTATTTTATTTTTTTTAATTTTATTTTCTTTTATTTTATATTATTTTATTTTATTTCATTTTATTTTTTTTTTATTTTTTTTATTTCATTTTATTTTATTTTATTTTTTTAAATTTATTATACTTTATTTTATTTTATTTTATTTTGTTTTATTTTATTTTATTTCATTTTATTTTTTTTTATTTAATTTTTTTTTTTTTGTTTTATTTTATTTTATTTTATTTTATTTTATTTTATTTCGTTTTACTTTAATTTATTTTATTTCATTTTATTTTATCTTATTTTATTTTATTTTATTTTATTTTACTTTATTTTATTTTATTTTATTTTATTTTATTTTATTTAATTTTTTTTTATTTTATTTAATTTAATTTTTTTATTTTTTGTCTTAGTCTTATCTTACCTTACACTAACCACAAAGTTACCTTTATTTATATTAATCTAAAATAAATGGTTAGGAAACAGACCCACTCCTTCTTTTGTCCTAAGGTTCCTAAAAATATTTGCCATAAGAAATATAAATAACAAACTAAAATACTACGTTTTGACCCGAACTTCCTTTAAAATTACGGATTTGCTCAAAAGTTTTTAAAATGTACTTTGGCATTTTTATGTAGTGGAAAAGTTATATTATGTACTTATATTGAAATATGTATTTTTGACTTTCTAACGCAGTCATGCTCTGTAGATAAAAGCGTCTTTTAATGCCTTGAAATGTTGGAAATGTTGATGTACCACGAAATGCTTGTAGATATCTCCAAGCACTGTGGGTAGCTGCACCCTAATAAATTTTGCAAGTAATTACAGATAGGAAAAATGCGATTTATCTTAAGCACTTTTATAGAAAAAAGCGGGCTACTTTAGACACAACGTTAGGATAATTCTTTTTATATGAGAAAGTGAGCACCAAAAACTGTCCAGCACAATATTTTCAGATAGGGCAAGCTCAAGTAAAAGTAATTATTTTTCCGTAATACTGCAGCAAAGCTCTGACAAGGTACCAGCAGAAATATTCCAAAAAAAATTAATGCGTTGGAATCTTGCTTATGACTAGAAAACGCCTAAAACTGCCTCATAATTCGAGTGCCAAAAATTGCTGAAATTGTTATAAAATAAAAATTAAATTAAAATTGTTTGCGAAATATTCACATAGAACCCTTCACAGAAATCTTTATAAATTATCACTATCAGCTTGTCCTCTTCTCACTTTGGAGAAAATATTTGATGAGATTTTCCTTGTTAATAGATTTTATCTACACTATATTAAAAAATGACTGAAGGTGACTTGGGATATTGAAGATTTCATCTGAACTACTTTTCGAATTTTTATCTATCTGTTTGATCTCAAGGATCTCGGAAATTAAAAAATGGATTTTTGGGAGACCCTCACTACTGCACAGCCTATAACTTAGCTTTGCTTCATTGAAATCTTATTTTATACAAAAAAGATATACTTATTTATTGTGAGGTACCCATAGGGAAAAATGCCTTCCAAATAGGTTTTGATAAAGCAAAATGCAATTAGTTTCTCGAAAAAATATCAAAGCATGCCTAGTTAAAATGTATGAATTAAATTTTTTCAGTTTGTCTGTTCATCTGAACTACTTTTTGGTTTTTGGTCTCTCTTTTTATCTATGGAGATGGGTGTTACGGCGTATATGGGAATAGATTTGTGGATTTGGAGGCAGATGAGGAATTGAGTTCAAGGAGATGAAGAAAAGGAAGTATTTCGGAATAACTCTACTTTCTTGTAAAATTATACGATTTTGCTATGATTTACCAATTTCCTTGAATATGCTTAATCGCTTATTGCCAAACGGCATAGATTTTAAGCTATTCGGGAAAAATTCAAAAATTATTTGTCAACTCTTATCATAACAAATATTGCGATGAAGATAAAAATAGAGGTTAACATAGAGGGAAGTATGTAGATAAATATGAGATAAAGAAGAAGCATGAACATAGACGATTGCAATGGAGTATGAGATGCATGAAAAATGGGTGAGGGAGATGTATAGTCTGATTTAGGGTAACAGGAATGTATGAACTATTCACACTCTGCTAGTACGGAATATAATGTTATGATATGTAGGGAACGGATGGTATTCGTTGAATATTTCAAGTTAGTAAACGTAATATAATTTACTACATAATTTATAAAACTCGCCTTCAATAAATACTATTTAATTCATATATGTAGCCTTATACCTATTTTTGATATGCGATTTAAAACTGAAACTGATAATAATCAATAATCACTGTGTGTTTTTACCTGAATTAAAAATTAAGCAAACAATTTTCATAAGCATACATTTTTTTTTAATTTTTTGACAACTAAATTTACCAAATATCCTACTGTACGATTCGGCCCCTGGTAAAAATTTCAAAACCGCTACTGAACAAGCCTACAAAAGTAACATATTTTAAGTCGCGCGATTTTGCATATAAATAGGATCTCTACTTCTGACCTATATTTTAATGTTTCTGGGTCACTGTGCCCTTATTTACAAATCGCTTTCAAGGATCCACAACCATTTTCCATGGAAATCCAATAATATTATAACAAAAACCAAAAAGACACAATCGACCAAATTAAATATAATAATGAAAAAGAATTCTGGGAAATAAAAAAATAAAAATAAAATACTGCGATCAAAGGAGAAAGCATAAAAACTAAACGCATGAATTGCAATAGTCAATAAAGCTTTTTGAAGTGTTGCTTTGCTAGCAGCACAGCATTGCTGCGCTGCTTCAGTCGCTTTCCGTTAAGCTTTGTGACGAAGCTTTTGAAATTCTTTTCAAATAAAAAAAAAATATTTTATTCAATTGCAGAAGTCTGCGAAGTCTTATTGTGCAACTACTTTATTCAATAAATCAATATATACATTAGACTTGGTCGATTTATTAACCGATATCGCGACATCGATTTTTCGATAGGTTTTGGGCTCAGGAAAAAAAGTTCCACTACGCATACCCAAAAAAATCATTATCGAAATTTAATTTTGACTTTTTTCGACTTTGATTTTTAAGGTTTTTTTCATGACCTACTAAAAAAATTTTCGTTTGATTTTAAAATTTTAATGTATACCCTGTCCGACCCAAAAATGTCCACTAAAAACGTTGGCGAAAGCAGTTTCTTTAAAAAAAAAAAATATTTTTGGGTTTTGGGGAGTGCTTTGGTCAAAAAATTAACCCTTTCGCAATTTTTTTTAAGGGTTTTTTCAGCATACATGCAAAAATGTTTTCGATGAAAACGAATTTGTCTCATATTTCTTATCTTAACGGTTTTTTGAAAAAAAAATTTTTTTTTGGGGTTTTGGAAAAGTCGATTTTTCGACCAAAACAAGTCCCAAAACCTGAAAATTAAATTTAAAAAAAAAAAACCGTTATGGCCAACGTTTTTAGTGTACATTTTTAGGTCGGACAGGGTATACATAAAAATTTTCAAATCAAATGAAAATTTTTTTAGTAGGTCATGAAAAAACCCTTAAAAATTAAAGTCGAAAAAAATCAAAAAAAAATTAAATTTCGCAGGCTCGCAAATTATTTTTTTTGGTATGCGTAGTGGAATTTTTTTTCCTGAGCCCAAAACCTACAGAAAAATCGGTGGCGCGATATCGGTTAACTTTCGTCCATACAAATCGACCCACCCTAATATACATGTCAAAGTGAGTTTGTGTGCCTTAGTAAGCATTACTTCTATTGTTAGCGACAAGACCTTCATTATTTCTAACTAATTTTCGCTTTTTTGTGCTTTCCGTTGTTTATTTACAGCTGAATGTGGCCGGCTTGTCAAAAGCATTGGTGGCTTACAAAGTATATCAGACAATGTTTCGTGTTGTGAAGGAATCGGAAACCGTGGATAGTCGTCAACATTGTTTTCTGCTACAAAGCTCCGGACATGAGCCACGCTATTTGAGCGTCGAGACACGTCAAGAGCTGCTACGCATCGAGAATAGCTGGAATGCGGCTATTGTGACGAGCGTAATCAAATTGGGCGTAAGTTTACTTCTTGTGTCGTGGTATTTGCAAAATGTATATGAATGTGTTCATCATAATTGAATGTTGTATGGTGGTCCTTAAATGCCGTAAAAATATTTTACAACAAATTTCCCAAACTTAACCTATACGTCGGTACTAATAAAGGGTGTTTTTTTAGGGGTATAGAACTTCGAATTGAAATAAAACACAAGAAAATCGTTTTAAGGTCCATCAATTTGCCTTTATTGGAAGGATAATTTCATGCCATTAATGTTTAAATATGATTTCGGGCATGTGGCCGCCGCGGCTGGCTCGAATAAAGCCAATTCTACAGGTCCAATTTTCAACCACTTTTTCGAGCATATGGGGCCGTATGTCGGCAATAACGCCACGAATGTTGGCTTCCAATTCCCCTAACGTTTCTGGTTTGTTGGTGTAGACGAGCGACTTCACATATCCCCAAAGAAAATAATCCAATGGTGTCAAATCACACGACCTTGGTGGCCAATTGACAGGTCCATTCCGCGAAATTATGCGCTCATCGAATGTTTCCTTCAATAAATCGATTGTGACGTGCGCTGTGTGGCATGTAGCGCCGTCTTGTTGGAACCACAACTCATCCACATTCATGCCATCCAATTCGGGAACAAAATAGTCGGTTATCATGGCTCTATACCGGTCTCCATTAACGGTAGCTGCCTCTCCAGCATTATTGCGGAAGAAGTATGGCCCAATGACTCCACCAGCCCATAGAGCACACCAAACAGTCAGTTTTTGTGGATGTAATGGCGTTTCAAGGGTCTCATCTGGATTCTCTTCACTCCAAATGCGGCAATTTTGCTTGTTGACGTAGCCATTCAACCAAAAATGAGCCTCATCACTGAACAAAATTTTGCGATGAAAATCAGCATCGAAATCAATCTCATTTTCGGCCCATACACCAAAATCACGACGCATTGCATGGTCTCGCGGCTTTAATTCTTGCACAAGCTGGATCTTGTAAGGTCGCAAGCCAAGATCTTTGCGCAAAATCTTCCATAAAGTTGATGGACAAAGCTCCAATTGCTGTGCACGGTGGCGAATCGATTCATTCGGGTCCTCTTCAACACTTTGCTCTACAGCGGCAATTGTTTCTTCGGTGCGCACTGTTCGACGTCTCTGCGGATGCGTATTATCACATAGAGTAAACGTAGTGCGAAAACGATCCATGGTTAACCGAATTAATTGCTCTGATGGACGATTATGTCGACCATAAAATGGACGGAGCTCACGGTAAACTTCGCGAACTGAACCATTATTTTCGAAATAAATTTGCACGATTTGCAAGCGTTGTTCCTTTGTCAACCTGTTCATGATGAAATGGCAAACCAAACTGAACATAAATGACATTAGAATTGCCAGATTTGACCACAAAATGCCAGTTTTATCTCTATTCGAAAAACAAACCTGTAAAAAAAACACCCTATACAACCCAGTCTCTAGGGGTTAGGGGTTTAGAATATGTCCGAGGTAAGCAAAGCGGTGGACAGGGGGGTGGGATTAAAATGCACAAAGGTACTGACGTGCAACTCGATGGTTGATCTACGAATATGATGCCTCTCACCTCTCTTTCTCCTTCCTTACGGAAGGATGGGTGACATACCAAATCGCTACCTCGACCGTCGGACATGTCCCGCAAGGGAGTACCGTTGAGTACCGGGTTCATATCCGCCAAAGGACTGTCACTTTCGACAACACTCTCCAATATCTTCGAAGCAGCCGAAGAATTCACATTCGAATTTTATTCAAGTCAATTATACGGGAGCAAAAGAAAATAAAAAAAAAATTTGCAATCCCCAAAATCAAAACTTCATATTTGACTCCTGTGTGACACGCCTTAAATGCGTCCAATCGGTACCATAACCCAAATGTGATCTCTTTGAGCATGTTATTAACGATTGTGGGGATGATAAGGAAAACATTGTTCCTATAATATTTAAGGACCAACCTAACGTATATAATTTAGTTTAAATATAGTCGTTTCACACAATTTCAAGCAGTCGCTTAAGCATTTTGACAGTTTCAGATTTTACGATTATCACTGTTACTCCATTACAAACTACATTTACCCAAAATGGAAACAAATAAATTCAACCACTTTCCGCATACATTAGCGGTTATCCGCTTAATACTTTTCCTGGCCGTGCTAAGCGGTCGATTAATGTGTTGAATGCCAGTTGTTAGCACAAGTGTTGGTATATACATTAGGGTGGGTTGCAAAAACAATTTTTAATTTTTCGTTTAGCAGGATTTGTACCTATAAAAAAAAGTGCTTGAAAGACAAAAGAAGTCAGAAGTTGAAAAAAAAAGTGTGCATATTATATTTGTTACTATAAACCCCGCTTCGCCGCGTCTTAGCATTCATAATACACTAAGTTCAATCTTAATGCTTATATCTCCAAAACCAGTTCAGATATCTAACTTAATCACAACGCTTTTTGCAACTCTCATTAGCGCTTTTCGTTTAGTACCCATATTGTACTAATATATTTTGGGTCACTCTGGTCCACATATTTTTCGATAACTCCGGAACTGGTAAAATTATCGAAATAAGTGATATCTTAAATGGTACATTAGAGGTCTAAAAATGAAACAGTGAAAGTTGCATTTAATTCTATTTAGCAGTTTTTGAGTGATACGCGCTCAAGTATATAGACAGACATACACATTTTTTTAAAAATATAGCCTTAATAACTATCCTTCCGATCAATTCTTCTCGAATATCTGCCATTCACAGACTTCGACCTGTTACAATTTATTATATGTAGTAATGTAAGTAAAAAATCAAAATACTAAATGCACTTTCTCTTTTCTTAGAATGACAAATGACTAAAAAAAAATGCTTTCGATAGTTTTTGTATGGTTTTTACGATTTCGAACCACTTCCGAAAGCAAAATAATTTTTTTTTAGTTTTCTTATTTTATAAAAAACATCAAACTATAACCCCATTTTTAGCGAAGAAAACACACTTTTTCGACCCATTCTAATATCCATCCGTATTTGTATACCCGTTAAAAAATGTGCACCTTACATAAGGCATATTGCAGTTGATCGAAAGACTTAAGATATGTGACCTGCAATTTTTAATTAGTACAGTTGTTTTATTTTGTTGTTCCGACAGGGTAGTAAGATGATTTTTGGTGGAACGATTTTCCGTCATCCCTTGTCAAGTTTGGTTTTGTGACAAACCGGTTTCGGCGTTCTGCCATTTTCAATGTCTAGTTTCGTTCTTAGAGAACGAAGGGATGACGGAAAATCGTTCCAACAAAAATCATAGTACGTTTCTTATTTGCTTAAATTTCTACTCTCTCCCTTTTTCTGAAAACTTTTCACATTACCGTCTTCACAGGCTTTAAGGTTTAAACCCTTTACTCGGACTCTATCCCCTAAATAACCCACTGACGTTTTTGTTTCACATGTAATCTGAGATCTAGCTATAAGGCACGCTCCTTCTTTTTCTGAGGCATAACTTTTTATCTGTGACAATAAGCACAAATTGCTAAAGTCATTTTCGCCAGTTTCCAGGAGAGCGTTTTGAAAGTTAAAATCGTTACTTGAAATCAAGGATTTCAGATGAACTTAGTGTGTGATAGTTACCAAATGTAAGCAAATCAATACTATTTTACGTTATTATTTGATTTCCAAATTAAGTTTAATATTTTTATGAGATTATATCACAAAAAAGGCAGTTAAGCTTTTTTTTAAAAAATGTTGGTTTGGAATTATGAATACGATTTCAACTTGCACCAGCTATTACTACAAAACAAGATGAAGTTTGATTCAATTATTAAAGCTGCTTTTGTCAGCCAGCATTGAGTTAGGTTGCTATTGTAAATTCGAGAGCGCCAAAAACCGACATTGGTTGTTAAGTTTTCATTTTTGAAGCTAGATCCATGAAAATTTGTGTTTTTTTAGACTTCAGAACGTAGAATTCAATGGTGGTAGTAACTCAATTTTGACTACATTCGACTTTGGCTCTTCCCGCTTATTGCCACAGATATATTTACAAGCAAGGCCTTATTATTTAATGGCATTCAATGGAATATAATTCAACTAGCAAACAGCTTCGCCGACGGTATCTCTTATTATCACCCACACCATCTCATCATTAAATCTTCTTCGGTACTCGCCGTCGCCAACGCGTAGAGGTCCACAAACCTTTCTCTAGAATACTCCCAGAGCCGCCTCATCAGCTGTTGTTAGTGTCCACACTTTTGCACCATATAGCAGGACGGGTGCGATGAGTGACTTGTAGAGTATTATTTTCGTTCGTCGAGAGAGGACTTTACTTTTCAATTGCCTACTCAGTCCGAAGTAGCATTTGTTTGCAAGAGTAATTCTTCGTCGGATTTCTAGGCTAACATTATTATTGGTGTTAATGCTGGTTCCCAGGTAAACGAAGTCCTTTACTATTTCGAAATTATTGCTGCCAACAGTGACGTGGTTGCCAAGGCGCGCATGCGCTGACTCTTTGCATGATAAAAGAAGATACTTCGTTTAACCCTCGTTCACCACCAAACCCATTTTTCTGCTTCTTTTTCTAATTTGGAGTAAGCAGAAGTTAAGGCGCGGTTGTTAAGGCCAATGATATCAATTAATTTTGCTATTAGATACTACAATTGCCGGTCGTCATTCACTTTGTCGGCTCTTCGAGGCCTTACCGCCACTTTGCCTTGTGTTGCCATTTGCACTTTGTCCCGTAATTATTACCAACTTAACCTTGCCCACAAAGTTTCACACACAATCTCGTTTGTACTACACCAGTTTTTACTATTTTGACACAACATTGTCCTTCACTACAAAGTATTTTGAGCACTTTGTAAGCTCTGACAGGTAATGGCTGTCTTGTAGGTATTTATGTATGCGTCTCGGGTCCGTCCAAAAGCGTTTGCTTTTACCTTGCAGTCGTAAGGTCAGGGACATAGTTGCATACTTAAATTTGTTTGCAGGAGATACACTTATAGCAGAGTTACATGATGAGTTAATCCGGATCAGTCAGCTAATTCGATATTATTTTTAGAATTAACGGGCAGACGACTTAATCTATCGTGAATGTCGAATGCTGCTGCAGAATTTTTTACTCTTTTTCTCATTAACTGTGAGATTTAGCAGACTTATTTCTTAAACCATTGTTCCCACTAATTGATTCATTATGTAAGAGTGATTACTACTATCGTCTGTCTATCATTTTATGGTTCACTGAGTGTAAGTACAAATCAATATCTCATGAGTACAATGGTTTGAAAGTCGGATTATCTAACGCTTGGTAAGCTAACAAAAGTAAAATAATTGTAAAATAAAATAAACAACAATATAATGCACGAAAAAAGCAGTCACAATAAAAATACAGGCCCCATGAATAATTATTGAGGCACAAGACAAAATAATTCTGATAACCTCTGTTTTCTGGCATTTTTTTTAAACCAGTATTTTTCTAAGCCTGTGCTTTTTCTGTAACCAGTGACTTTAAGTCAACTAGTGATTTTTATAGTCTGTAACCTTTTTGGTAACCATTGAATTTTATTTAATAACTCCCGTTGGTTCAAGTAGTGACTTTTATTCAACCTGTGCTTTTTTGAGCCGGTTACTTTCTTGTAACCACTTACTTTTATTCAACCAGTGACTTCTTTGAAATCAGCGACTTTCTGCAACCAAATTTTATTTTCAAACTACTGACTTTGTTCAAAGCAGTGACTTTTACTCAACCATTGACTTTTATGGAACCGGTTTTTTTTTTTTTTGGATACGGTTGTTTTTTTGTAGAACAGTTTCGGTGACATTTTTAGACCCGAATGTCGTACAAGAACTCTACCTTAAAATGAAAAAACAAGTTTCTTTCCGGCCAAGATATAATGCTCTTAAAGAATCGAAATCGCTTGATAATAATCAATCGCCAACATATGCGTGAACAAATTTTCAAATACAACTACAAAGACCCCGCATACCTATAGGATTTCCCTTAGACGAAGTTCGAATGCTTATACATCAGTTTTTAGTTTCAAAAATATAAATGTTTTTGTTGCTTTAAATATATTTATATAAAATGCCAGCTTTGCTACTTTGAAGATGTCTGACCGTCGACGTTGCTCTCAAGATTACAAAACAAGAACAAATTTTCAAATTTCGAGTACAACTACAAAGAACCCGCATACCTATAAGATTTCCCTTAGACTAAGTTCGAATGCTTATACGAGTACATCAGTTTTTAGTTTCAAAAATATAAATGTTTTTGTTGCTTTAAATATATTTATATAAAATGCCAGCTTTGCTCTTTTAAAGATGTCTGACCGTCGACGTTGCTCTCAAGATTGCACTTAAGTACAGGGCTACTTGACATTTATAGCTTATAGCAAAATATCTATTTGCTCGTATTAAGTCTCGATTGCCTGTTTAGCTACTTAAGCTTTGGATTATTTCTGGGATGGTGTAAATAAGTAAACTCAATATGCTAGCAATATCTATACGTTCAATATGTGTTAAAAATTCGTTTAGGTGTTGTACGCTTTTAGAACTAGTCTGCAATAAATTCTTGTATTGGACAACATCAGAACAAAAAAATAATTTTTCGATAGCTGTAATCCCTAAGCAATCTAGCACTGCATATACTTATACCTAACCCTAACAAGGCAAGGCTCTTCCTTTTTGCGTAAGCCTGTAGGGTACATTAATCTAAAGAAAGAAAATCGAAAATCGCCCCACATATCAAAATAGAAGCTCCGTTCAAATCAGTTTAATTCTACGAACCTTAACATTTATTAATTATATTATTATATTATTGTAAAATAAAAAAATGGGAACATATTTAAAAAATAGTTTCAAATATAAAACATTTAGAAAAGCAAAACCAAAAGTTAAAATCACATAGCGAAAAGCAAAAAAAAATAGTTTTATAAAAAAATAAAACGAAAAAAAATAAAAATTACAAAATTTAGAAAAAAGTTTTAAGTGAAGTTTTAATTTATTTTTTACGTATAAAAGTAAAGTTCAAATAGCAAAAAGCAGAAAAAAAATTAATAAAATTTAAAATTGGAAAAATTCCAAATATAAAAAAAGTAAAACAAAAAAAAATTTATAAACCTAAAAAAAACCGTAAGTGAGGTCTAAACTCATATTTTAAGTATTAATATGAATATGAAATAACAAAAATACAAAAAAAAAAGCATATTAAAAAAAAATTGTTTAATGTTTAATAAAAAAAAAATCCATCTAAACTCAAAAAAAAATACGTAAATGAAGTTTAAACTCATCTCTTACTTATTAAAATGAAGTTAAAACAACAAAAAGACAATTTTTAGTTAAAAAAAAAATAAGATGAAAAAAAAATTTTTAAAAGTAAAACAAAAAAATTAAGAAATGTACAAGTGATCATATTAATTATAATAAGGCCACAGAAACCAAAAAAAAAATTTATTAAAAAATAAAAAATTTTTAAAATTAATTAAAATTAAAAATTTTCAAAGTTAAAAAGTAATATAAATATAAATTTGTAAAGTCATGAAGTCTTACATATTTAAATTAAATTCAAAGAGCAAAATGCAAAAAAAAAATTTATTAAAAAAGTTTAAAAAAAATCAAAAACAAAATTTAAATTCCCAAAAAGAATATAAAGGTGAAGTTAAAACATATATTTTGCGTTTTAAAGTATAGTTTAAACAGCAAAAACCAAAAGATTTCAAAAAAATTTCTAAAGAAATTTAAAAAGATTTGAAAAAAATTTCAAAAGCTAAAAAATTTAAAAAAAAAATTGTAAACGAATTCTTAACTCATATTTTACTTACTAACATGAAGCCCTAATAGCAAAAACGAAAAAAAATGTTTAATCCAGAAAAAAATCTAATGAAAATGAAAAAAAAATTACGTACATAAAAAAAATTAAAAGAAAAAAATTTAACAAAGTATAAAAATTTTAAAATGCATAAAAGAATATGTAAGTGAAGTCTATAATATGGAAAAAAATTTTTTTATTAAAAAATAAAACAAAAAATTTACATTAAGCAAAAAGAAAAAAAAAAATTTATTAAAAAAATAAAAATGTCTGGAGTTAAAAAAAAACAAGGTTTGCCTAAGTTCGTGCTTTAACTTCCTGGTGGTAGACTTTGGAAACTATATTTTATCTCGGATAACTAAAGACGTATTTTTGATCGATGGTTTTGGATGTTCGATTTTGAAGTTGTAAAATCGAATCGTATTGCCTGACCCAAAAACCCCAGGATAGCAATTCGTCAGCCATTTTCATAAGATTTCGAATTATGACCAGTTTTTACCCTAAACTTTATGGAGGGCGAGTAGGTTTTTTTTAATTAATGTTTGTATATTATTTTATTTTTTGTTCAGAGAGTAAAACGGGAGGTGCGGAGCACATGTTGCATAGGGGCAACCTTTGAGTAATATTAAATTATATGTTTTAATTATTAGTATTTTTTATTGAAGTTATTTGTTCTATATAGGATGGGGGCACCTTTACACCTTGTATGTATTAATTGGGGGTGAGCACTTGTGGCTCTGAGGTACAAGCGTGTGATTGGCCTCCTTATTTTCGCTGTGAAAAACGCCGCTTTGGGATTAAAAAACATAAACTATATCTTCGAAATATTTCATAAGCTGGTTGCGAATTACAATATAATGCAGCGCAAATGAAATAAATGAAAGAAATGATGAAAACTTATGTCGCTTAAATAGCTGGCATATATTGCAGTAAAACCAATACAGATTCTCATCAGTTCTACTATTCGTTTCCTCCCCTGACCATGGCCCCTGCTATATAAATTTAAAATTTTTGCAGCTACCCTAAACCAAACTAGTTAGAAAATACACTGGTATAGAACTAGCCCATCTCAAACTAGGCCTAGAAAGTTGCAGTAGTCGCAAGTTTCCCTCAGGTACACAGTAATCAGACACTAAACTCAACCGGCATACATTTCTTAGCACTCCCAGGTTTCTATATTTAAGTTTTTGTATTCGTTGTACGTCAAAAGAATACTTAGTTGAAGTTACACATACATACATATACGAGTATGTATCCTAAAGTACAAACATGTCATAAGACAAGGCACACTGCCATGTAGTCTTATAACTTTCGGCTAACATAAATTTTCTCACAATATCCAATGACCAATACTTTTTACAGTTCATAAAAGATCCTCGTGTAACGAAATTCAAAGAAAAAGTTCTTGGTGGCAATCAAAGGGCACTCCAAAGTCGGCTCATTCACTTCAAGTACAATGACCGCTAGTATTCAGCGTTGATTTAGTAGTTACATATATATTTTTGAAAATGCTTTACGCCATATACATTGTTGTTGTAACTAGTAGGTATTATTAGTTACCAAACTTTTTTACACCAACTTCTCAACTTAGTACAAAGCTTAGTGTTACCGACTATTTGCTCGCATGCAAACAACAAGTCCCTGAGACTAGTTTATTTTGCATATACACATACGCATATCTACTTTGGTAGTGTCGAGGAGCGTTACGGAAACGGGCAATAAAAAGCAAAAAATTTACGGGAAATATCGATATGAATAGTGAATAGTGAAATGGTCGCGTGCCTTTGACAAAGTCGTTTACACATATTTAAACACAGAAACATTTTTCCATATGTAGCCGGTTTTTAGACATTCTTATTATTACTACCTTTATATTTAGTAAGTTTCTTGTTTTCAGTAAAAGCAGACCTGCTAAATTTGATAAGTAATTAGTAATCAATTAATTAGACGGCTTTTTTAATTAGTAATGATTATTTTTCAAGAAAATTCAATTATTAATTGATTACGAATGGAAAAAATCAAAAAGAAAACCAAAAAAAAATCAAAAATAATCAAAATAAAAGGTGTTTTTACTGTTTTTGATTATTTTTAATGAAAAAAATAATCCAAAATAATAAAATAAATTAAAAATAATCAAAAAAAAATACGCAAAAAAATCAAAAATAATCAAAAGTAATTAAAACTACTTTTTTCTATTTTTGATTTTATTTTAATAATCGTAAAAAATCATGAATTTTTTTGATTATTTTTTTAATTAATTGGAAAATAGTCATTAAATATTGAAAATAATAGTAATCAATCATTAAATGGATTCTCAAGAAAATAATTAATCAAACCGGCAGTCATTACGATCAGTAATCAGTAATCTAAGGTAGACACTCAGATTGGTATATCTGCTCTAAAACTGTCATATAAAAATGATCTTGACGGTTTCTTCTCTTTTTTCATTAAGAAATGCAGTTTATCCCTTTATCTCACATAATTAACCTTTCCCTCTACTCTGGTATTTTTATTGACAAATGGAAGGTGGGCTCCATTACACCGATTCACAAATCCGGTAACAAAAATCATATCATACTCTTTTGTGGCCACTTCCGGATTCCCTCCAGGTAGTATTCTGGGCCCGCTTCTATTTATTCTCTTTCGCAACGATATTCGGACATGTTTTCATCATTCAAGGTTTCTACTGTATGCTGGTGACTTGAAACTGTTTAGTAAAGTTACTTGCGGGTCTGACGTACTTCGGCTACAAAATGAATTGACCAATCTTAACGAATGGAGTATTAGAAACAAGTTGTTGATCAACATCAATAAATGTTTTCATATGACCTTGTCTAGAATCGGGAATCGCATCAGCTCAAGTTATTCGATCCTAAACAATCAACTGTCGTCAGTCGAAGCGTTTTCTGATTTAGGTGTTTTTTTATTTTGACTCTGGTTTTACCTTTGTTAATCATGTGAACTCTGTTGTCCCGAAGGCATTCTCGATGTCGGGCTTTGTAAAGCGTTATGGAAAAGATTTTAAAGATCCCTATACGCGAAAGTCCCTTTTTAACTGTCTTGTCCGATCTAAGTTAGAGTATGCATCTATTATCTGGAACCCTTTATATAGTTCTCATTCTGACAGAATCGAGCGCGTACAGCGCAGTTTCACTCGCTTTACTCTCTATCCACTTCACTTCATTGATCCCTATCCATCTTATAATGTCCGATGTTTGCTTATACATTTAAAGTCCCTATCTAGTCGGCGCACAATTCACTCGTTGATGTTCATTTTCGATGTCGTTAATTTCTCTGTACATTTCTAGTCTGTAAGATATTGTTGTCATAGACCGAATAATAATAATAATATAATAATAATAATTTGAATAATTAATATCTCTGGGTAAAAGTTTGGGAAATCTGTTATTCATTAAATTCCTGTCGCTAGGTGGCGCTCTGATTCAGAAATCTGTCAAGGGACTTTTATGTTATCAGAACGCAAAGCCATTAATTCTGCTAGGTCACGCATGAGTTGCTATGTAAAAGTCCAGTAACAATCATCCAGCTACGAGACTTTCTCGAATTTTTAATTATTCTCCTAAGCTGAGAGATGATTGAAAATTTTTACACGAACACTAAATTTGCAAAAAGTGGCAAGCTTGAGTGGCAGCTGATCGCCACAGTGCAGCAGACAAACAAAATTGCAACATTGTGAGAATAAAAATATTTTTTGCATTTTAGAGTGCTATATTTTAACTAAACTATTCACCAAAATAAAAAACATACGCAAATTAAAACATGCAATTAAACTGTGTTGTGTAATAAAACACAACCATGTGTCAGAATCGGTTGATTTCTTTGATTGCCGAAATTTATCCAGCAAGAATTTGTACCTTCTCCCAAAATCATATGTTATTTTGCTCTCTCAATTTCCTCTCACTTGGAATTTTCTTAGACATCACGAACGCGATTTAGACACAAGTCATGATAATTCGTAACAATTTGTAACGGACCTAATGCAACTTGGCTCATAAAAAGGAAATAAACAATTCATATAAAAAAGTAAAGAATAATAGATATATATATAATCGTTATATAAACCGATTTTTTCTTGAACAATGTTGAATTTTGATTTTGAAATTATTGAGCTGCTTAAGTTAATCAAGACTGCCTCTTTGTCAAAAAATTCACAATCCAGTATATTGGTTCATTCATATAAAGGTAGTCCTATAAGAACGTTTGATCAACGATTTGTTTTTACCTTCTTTGCATGGTATTAACAAAACTGTAAGCTGAAGAAATTTGAATCCTATGAATATTTTTTACAAAGAAGGCATAAATATTACTCATAAGGGCAATAACCCCGAGTAGGAAACTTTTTCCATTGCGTGGTACATGCGACATTGAAGTCATGATTATTATAGTAGCATTTTGAACTTGTAGATCGAATATTCGAAAAAAAATTGCACATAAAAATACAGTTATTTAGAGTTTTCCTTGCAATTTCTAACACTAAAAATAGTGCATAGAAAAATCGTTATACAATGAAAAGTTAAAATGTTTTCAACAAAACAAAACCGATTAAAAGTCAGAAAGATTGACAGCCATTTAAAGCTTGCTTCACTTGGATAAAATATTTTCCCGACTAGGCAACATGGTTTTAGTGCACTCTTTCACCATACCAATTGTGTCTGATTCAAGTTCCAGGAACGGTTACATCAAAGTGTTTTAAAAACAGACTTTTTTAAAGAGAGCCGTGGAGCTAGTCAGTGGTTGGCAACCCTACTCATGTATTTCTGTCATGAAAAGTCTTCGCAGCAAAAATTCTTCGGCATTAGCAAATAGCATATAGGAATTTATAGCAAAAGAAATTAGAAGTCGTAATCCACAAAATGGAAGAGAAGCTAGCTTTTAATCTTTGTGAAGGTATATTTAGACAAATTTGTTGTTGTTTTTGTTGTTGTTAGCAGTGCTTCGCCCTGCCTAATGGGCACGATCACTCTAAGAATCGCCATCAAGTTCTTCTAACGGAATTCCATGGAAACGCGCAGTTTCAACAGGATTGGGCCAGAGTGATATTGGTGTTAGAAGAGTAGGTTGAGGTTGAGATTAGGTGAGGGAACATACCACGTGCAGGTCAAGTATTTGGTATAGTGGGGTTGAGTCTGGAAAAGTAAGAGTTTACCCTATTACAATATCCAGAACGAAGTTGTGCTAGCATGACTCTAGTCTTCCTCTAAAGGACGCACTCTATTTCAGTTGGTTGTACATCAATTACGGGCTCACAGATCTGAGACATCTATTTAGTGACTCGGTGTGGAGTTAGAGCCCGCCTATGGTTACGCAGATCAAATGGCAAGTGAGATGCTACTTTATGTCTATAGGAGCCGGAACCTCATCCAATAGATGTCGGTTTGTATGACTGTAGTTCAGCAAAAACTGTCTGTTCAACGTTTTCTCGCGCTCCCTAACATTGAGCATTTTAGTCTCTTGATGGAGGTGAGACTCAGATGCAAAAGAAGACATCCCGTGGCAGTTCTGTTGGCGGCTTTTTGGCAAACTTGCAACTACCTTCAATTGTCTGCCGATAGTCTTGTATGCAGTAATCAACGTTTCTTTATCTTTTCCCCCAAGTACTGACGGCAACTGACTTAAGAATCTTGCTGCGGCTCTGTACCTTTGAGACTATTGCGTGGCATGCTAAGCGAAAATGATTTTAGGGTGGTAGACAGTAGGTAGATTTACTCCATCTATGTGGACGTTCAACTTTTGCCTCACCTGCGCATTGCACGTCATAAGGTGAGTCGCCTTCGATTTGGTCGGAGACAGCTAACCAGTCCCTTAATTATTCAGTGATTTATTTCATATACATATACACATGGGACCTTAATTGAAATTGTGCACCTCGAACCAAATAGCATTGTCATAAGCAACAAAAATAAGGCAAGTGATGTGGGAAATGACCTTATAAATATCAAACTAGAGCGCCATAAACTTGAATATATATGTCATGTCAGCAGTTTATGTGTAATTATATACATAAATATTTACATACAGGGTGGCTGATGAATTTTGCTACATTAAGAAACTCAAATAATTTTTTTTTCAGTGTATGGAATTCATTTTTCTTTTATTCATGTTAAAGCTCATTAAATTTTATTAAATATAGCTTAATTAGTTTTAAAAATAATGGAATTTAAATGCCGCCCCTGCTCGTCGATGCATGTGCGGCATCTTACCAAAAAGTTGTTCATTACTGCTTGGAGAGTTGAGACAATTGTTTCTCGAATGGATTGCCTTAGTTCATTCAAATTTGTTGGTTTTGCTTTAAAGACTTCCTGTTTGCAATAACCCCACAAGAAAAAGTCAGGTGCAGTAAGGTCAGGCGACCTGGGTGGCCAACGGAATGTGGAGTTTCTGGATATCAGCTTATTGGGAAATTTTCGTCGCAATTCTGTCATAACAGGTTGGGCTATATGAGGAGCTGCACCATCTTGCTGAAACCACACAGAGTTGAAAGAAATTCTCATTCGGCGTAATTCTGGATAGAAAAACTCTCTCAAAATGCTCAAGTAACGGTCTCCAGTAACCGTAACGGTGTGACCGTTTTCTTCGAAGAAGTAGGGCCCGACAATGCAGCGTGATGAAACTGCACGCCACACTGTGACACGAAGTGGATGCAATTCCGTCTCATGGAGTATCTGTGGGTTGGAAGCACTCCATATTCGACAATTTTGTTTGTTTATGTTGCCGTTTAAATCGAAATGGGCCTCGTCAGACATGAAAAGACAGTTCAACATGTTTCCATCCTCTTCCACCATTTGAAGCATCTTCTGGCAAAATTCCAAGCGAATCGGCAAGTCTGCAGCGTTCAGTTTGTTGGCCATTTGAATTTTATATGGGAATAAGTCCAATTCTTTGTGCATAATTGACTGTAATGACTGTGTGCTTACACCCATTTGAGCAGATAAGCTTCTTGTCGAAACACGTGGATTGTTTTGTATGGCAGCAGCTACAGCAGCGATTGTTTCCTCCGTTCGAACTGAAGGGTTTCGATGGTAAGGTCTTCTGTTGACTGTCCCATGCTCGGCAAAATTGTTTACAAGTCTTATTATGGTCCATCTGCTCGGAGGATTGCCGCCAAACGTGCGCCTATACTCTCTTTGAACCGAAACTACGGACTCCAGTGCGTGATAGCGGCGGACAATCCAAATTCTTGTTTCAGTGTCCCAGTTATCCATTTTTGTTAAATGTAAAAGTCAATCTGCAAAATAAAAAAAAAATTAACCAGATTCATTAAATAGAAAAAAAGTTATTTAATTTTTTTTTGGTAGCGGCTTTCATCAGCCACCCTGTACGTATCTATACAAAAAATCTCAATCAATCATTTCATTTCAATACCGAAAGCATAATTAAGAAGCATTAAGCAGCAGTTTTTGCAACCTATCATATAGTACACTGAAGCTTTTGCTTTTATTTAAGGTAAGTGTCCCTAATTTCGTGGTAGTACGTTATTTCGTGATATTTCGTGATATTTCGATTTTTTCTTCTAAACAAGGAATTGGGGGAGTTTTTTTTTAAACTGAAAATTTCATAATAAAGATTGGTTTTTACGGTATAATAATTGATATTTTACTAATTTTTTATGTTAAACCTAATATTAAATGTCTAGCAATATAAAGTTGGAAGCTCGGAAAATGAGCCTGTTGTAAGGAGGCCTCTTAAGTAAAGTGTTAAGGAGTCTCTTAAATAAAGTGTTAAGGAGTCCAGTGGTTTGTTAAGCCTGTAAAAAAAAAAAAAAAAATTGTGATAATTTTTTGGGATTTAGTGAACATTTCTTAAACGTTTCTATTACTGCAAAACTCATTCCAATAATTTTTTTAATTTTGTTTTTTAATATTTCTAACCCACGAAATTAGGGACACACTTTTTTTGTGATGTACGAAATTAGGGTAATATAATACTTTGTGTTTTTCATATTTTCTTTAACATTTCATAGGAAACCCTATTTTTTAAGTATTTTAATTATTAAATAAGCCTCCGAGGAAGATTTTGATGAAATTTCGTAGTACACTTTTATTAATCTATTCGTCAATATTTTAATCAAAAAGCTCTGCGAAGCACAACATTTTAACGAAATAATAGCATTATAGAACTTTTGTTTATTCAATAATTTTTCATTTAATTTAAAAAAATTTATAAAGATTTGCGCATGCCCCTAATTTCGTGGTATACTGCGCATTTACATTTCAGCAATAAAACGGAAAGTAACAAGTTACATCAATGAATTAGTTTTTTTATAGTTAACAAAAAACCAAAAAAATTAAAAAAAAAAATAATAATAATAAAAAAAAAAAATTTAAAAAAAACATTTTTAGTAATAATAAATAAAAGTAAATTTTAGAAAAGTAACAAGTTACATCAATTGAATAAATTTTTTTTTATAGTTTATTTTTGTTTTAAACCTTTTTCATTTAGTGTTACTTATTTCATTTCAATAATGTCTAAAGTTCTGAGAACTCTTAGATTTAATGAAAAAATACAAAAAAATAAAAAAAAAAACAAAAAAAAAATCAAAAAGAAAACAACAACAAAAAAATAAAAATAAAAAGTTTTTGAAAAGTACGTATATTAAAGTAATTTTTTTTACTAATTTATTTTGTTCTTAAAACTCTTTCTTTTCATAAATAAAACAACAATAAAAAAAATTGTTTTAAATTTTAAATTTCTTAATATCAATTTCAGTAAATCAATTTTTGTATCTTAAGGAATTTGGGTTTAAAATCAATTATTACTAATTTTTTCCATAAAATTAGAGTTTAACTAAATACCACGAAATTAGGGACGCTTTACCACGGAATTAGGTACATCAGAAAATTTTTTCCACGAAATTAGGTACATTTGAGGTGCTTACACATTTTTATTTATATAAATTAAAATATTTGTTACTTTTGTTTGTAAGTAGGTTGAAACTTGTCTTAATTGATCAACTAAATGGCAAAAATTTCCTTTTTTAGTTTTCCTTTATTTGTTTTAACGCAAGAGAGGCAGAAAGTCAGAAAAATTCTTAGTACCACGAAATTAGGGACACTTACCTTATTTTATTTTATTTGATTGGCGCCCGATTCTAAGAATTTCTGATTACCGTTTTATTTTTCTAAATAAATTATTGAAAAGCGTTAGAAAACCAAGTAACCTTACTGACACAAACCCTATACAGGAGGTTTTTAGATGTTTACCAATGGCTTTGCCATTGTTTAAGTAAATGTATTCTGCTTATTGGGTATTTTTTTTTTACTGAGCCAGCTCTCACGTTTCATCTTACTTATATTATAGATGTGAGTTTGTATGTTTGGCTGCTTACGGGATTTACATGCGATTTTCGCATATTGTTTATATTTATGGCCTAGATTAAACAGATTTGTTAGGCTATGTATTATTGGGGAAAAGGTCGGTGCCACGGTCTAGCATAATGATTTATGGCTATACATAGCGTACATAAATATATTTTATATAGATCTGAATGGCCTTGCGTATGTTTGAATGGCATTTAAATAATGTTATTTAAGATTTCAAAAGATAAAGAAAACAACTCTTATTATAGAGGGTGCGAAAGAGGGGGTCGAAGAGGAAAATAAGGTACAAGATGCGAAGCGAGACGCAGGAAAACTCGGGTATTTCAATAATAATTTTTTATACCTAGTAGTGCTACGCACACAAGGTAGATTAACTTTAGTCGCCTAACGGTGTTATGTAACGGTATAAACGGATAGAGATAGATATTGACTTACATATATCAAAATGTTCAGGAGGAAAAAAAAATTGATTAAGCCATGACCGTCCGTCCGTCTGTTAATACGATAACTTGAGTAAATTTTGACATTTCTTAATGAAATTTGATATGCAGGTTCCTTGGCTATCATCTCCGAGCGCTATTTAAAATGGGCTAAATCGGATGGTAGCCACGCTCACTTTTTATGTATAGAATATTTTCGAAAATACAAAAAAAAAGATTATTCAGTACATAATGCACTTATAAGGATTAAATTTGGTGTATACATTAATGTTGAGGCAGAAAATACATATTTTTTTGAAGATAAGAGTGGCACCGCCCACTTTTCATTAAGGAAAATTTAGAAATAATATTAATCATAAATCAAAAACCGTTCAAGATATCGTAACGAAATTTAGCACACATAATTATATTAATACAGGTTATGTTCCGGAAAAAATGGACGAAATCGGTTAAGGTCCACGCCCACTTTTGTACGAAAGATTTCAAAAAGGATCATAGATATATTTAATAGGCAACAACTTTGCGTACAAACGCTTTATATCATTTCTATTTCACTTTTAAAGTGTCCGTGAACGAAGAAAGTCGAAACATCTAAATTTTTGTAAATGGGCGTGACCCTACCCCTTTTATAATGGATTATTCCATAAAACTTTTTATGCCATAACTCCGGAAAAAATTTATTTATCGAAACGATATTTGGTGAAAATGTTTAATATATAAAGAGAAATGTTTTATTTTAAATGAGCGAAATCGGTCAACGGCCAGCCCAGTTTTGTAACATAGTTCTGAAAAATTTGGTAGTAAAATGTAAAACACGATATTTTTATAACCATGCAAGCTATATATATAAGATCTTGCACACATAAGAAGCTTTTTAAGTAAGACTCGACCGCAAAAAAATGTTGTGGCTTTTGGGATAGTAGGCGTGGCGCCGCCCATTTTTCAGCATACAAATTCTGCTATTTTCAAAGGCGATTGCTTGTAGTTTCAACTACATATTTCAATCAAAATTGGTCAGCTGCTTTCCAATAGTATGTAGTATACTCCTGCCAAAAATTAAGCAAATCGGACAACACACAAGTTAAATATCCGGGCAAGTTGTTAATCCCTCACTGCAATATAGAAGTTATATACCTTTTTTGATTTTCATACCTTTAATGAAGTGTTTGTAAGCATGAGAAGAAGAAGAGATGGGCCCATCAATAAGTAAACTGAAATAATAAGGACGATGAGCTGAGTTGCTTTAACAATGTCCGTCTCTCCGTCCGTCTGTCGTTCTGTCCGTCTGTCTGTCTGTCTGTCCGTCTCTCCGTCCGTCTGTCCGTCTGTCTATTTGAACGCAACTTTTTTCAACATAAAATGTGCATGTATTGGTATTTTGAAAAAATGTGGTTAGCAGTTGTTCTTAGGTAAGCTATTTATATACAAATAAATGAATGGCGGCCAACGTGGTGTGGCGGTAGTGTTGCCGTCCTAACACACCGAAGGTCCAAGGTTCGAGTCCTGGGACAGATAACATCAAAAGTAGTTTGAAAAAGTTTTTCAAAACGGGATCGCTCCTCGGCAGTGGTTTGGCAAACTCTCCGAGTGTCTTTCGGCTTCTCAGCAAAAATGCATCTCCTTTGTAGATGCCGTTCGAAGTCGACAAAAATCTGTAGGTCTCGCCAATTTGTAGGGAAAAAATTCAAAACGGCATACAACAAATTCGGAAGGGAAGCTCGGCGCAAAAATCTCTTAGGAGATGTATGATGATATACCGGTTGTATGTCGCGCCATACATTTTTTTTTTTTTTTTTTTAATAAATTTACCCCTCAAAACTCATAACAGAAGTGTTTTTATTGAAAACAATCAGCTGGCTTTATAATATGAACTGAAAAGTGTTAAAATAGACCTGCGTAAATTGGTATGCCATAATAGATCCGTACTAGTTATATAATGTTCGGTTTCACGCGAACTTAGACTTGCTTACTCATTTTATTTATGGTACTCTCCGTTGTGAATTCTTATATGCGAGGTTCTCCCCGGTAAAAACTATTGACTGTGTATTTGAAAGTCAGCAATGGCAAGAAAATAACGTTTTTTGGAATCTTACTAAAACAGTTCTTAATAATAATCCGGTACACTGGCTGACTACCCTGAAAGAAACAGCTGAGTGCCTCTAAATCACCACAGTAATCGACTATTGTGGTGAATTACTGTATGACATTGTCGACGAGGCGTCTACTATTTAGCATTGCCGTTTAATACATGCGAAACATTTTGACAGTGCCCAATTGTCATTTTTCATTTCAATTGTAAAGACGTG
Organism: Merzomyia westermanni; assembly: GCA_949987695.1. NCBI lineage: Eukaryota > Metazoa > Arthropoda > Insecta > Diptera > Tephritidae > Merzomyia > Merzomyia westermanni. The sequence goes on from OX465293.1 coordinate 104,873,407, forward strand.
TAGTTGTAAAAATGAAAACAAAAATTTAATACAATTTATTTAGCGGCAAAATCAAAATTGGTGCGCGGAAAGCATGTTTCAATTTGGTGTAGACATTTAACATGTGCTTGTTATTGGAATTTCTCTAGTCTTCTTAGAGCTATTGACTATGTAGAATCTGCATGGTTCTTGCGGACTCACTTGGAGACTTTGAAATCAAGATTTCACCACTATCTGTATGGTTCTGAGGACCAACTTGGAGACCACGGCTCAATCACATTTTTGTGCTCAATTTTTTGGTACTATTTCTGCCAGCGGAACGTTGTGACTTGCGGGCTCATTATGTAAAACGCAAATACTGACCTTTCCCCATTAGAGGCTAAAAAGTACTATTGCGAACGATTCGATTTGGGGGTTGACGTACACAGTATGCGTTACTAACTGGAATCACATAAACGCCCACTAAAAGAGTGACTAGTTACGCAGTTTACGTTAAAAAGTAAAACAAACCACAACATTACTCAACAAATATCTATAAAATTTTATAGCAAATCATACAACCAAACTTAGTGATTAATTATTTTGCTATTCTACAACGGCTTAGTTTGCTAAGATGAACTCTTACTGTACTTTTAACACTCAACTATTCACACTTCTGTGGTCGGTAGTAGCTACTTGGTAATCTAAACAATTTATTATTTCACTTTTTACAGCGCAAAACTTTTGCCGTCTCACATCATGGCAAAAGTGGTGGCCTGACGTTGGACTGGCAGTCAGGTTTCTCACTGGCGGAAGGCGCCGATTCAGCTATAGTTTGGCACTATAAATTCTCACAACTACGCGGCTCTAGTGATGATGGAAAATCAAAATTAAAACTACATTTTCAGGATCATGAAACGCGTGCAATTGAAACAAAAGTAAGTATAAAAGTACAGCAACAGCACAAGCTAACATCTTACAAACTCACCTTACTAGTTACATATATAATAAGCTCCCTACCCCGCTCCTATTTACCCGCAATCCTTTCATTCCGCATTGCCCATGATTGATGGTAATGAGTTCAACATTACAGACGGCAAAGAAATGTTGCGATGGGTGAATCAGAATTGCAAGCGACTGTCGACAAAGCCATATGACAGCCATATCAAAGTGGCATTTTGCCATTTCTATGGGCTTGTTGTGGGCTTGCTGCGAATTTAGAAATGAAAGCTGAATAGTAGTGGGGCAAAGTTGTTTTATTGTAATATACTTCTATAGAGTTTTTCTTTCAGTATTATTGCCTTTTTTCTCTTCTTCTTTCTTTTATTTTGTTACCAACAACTCCATTCTAGGCGAGTTTTCGATTTTTGCTCTTTTGATACTGCAGTTCATACCAACGCCATAACATTTCCTGTGGTTCAGTCACTTCACTTCGCATTTTGCCTTTTAATTTTCATTTGCTTTTAAAACAACAAAGTTGAAAAGAGGTTTTATAGGTAGTTTTCAGCAAAACTTACCATAAACTGTCACGAAGTGTATAGCAAAATTATGATTGGAACATAATAATGACTTGCTAATGATTCCGTTTTGTTATTGGTGGAGTTATAGCAGGCGCGGTTGCCACCTTGGTTTATTTGCACCAAAAACAGTACGTTTTGCATTCTCAATGAATATAGAACAACTATTTACTGCATAGAAAATTTGTATATATATGTATAAATACCAAACTTCTTTGCAGAAATCAATTGAAAAACTTTGAAGGCCGTTTTCTATCATCAAAAATGAGAAAATCTTTTCTCAAAACGGACTTGCAGTCGATAGCAACGGCCGGCTAACCTCTGAGTTTGTTTTTAGCTTGAAAAGCTTCTTAACAAAAATTCATCTACCTTAGAAGATGCAGATTGGTCCCTCCGATTTGTTGAAAAACATCAATAGAGACAAATGGTTATTATTATATTAGGGTAAAGTGTGGTGAATTCCTGGTTCCAAAGTCTCCAATACCCTATACAGTAAGTAGTGGACTTCCAATGACAAGCATTGTTTGGGATATAATTCGTCATTCGGATTTAATAGTCCCAAAAAAACTCGTATTTTCACGCAAAAGTCTGGTCTTACTCACTTTTTATTTTATTTAATCAAATCAAGATTTTAAAGCGCACCAATTTTGATTTTCAGTACAATTTATTGTATTATTAAATTTTCCCTTTTTTACAACCACACGTCTTTACAATTGAAATGAAAAATGGCCGCTCTCAAAATTTTTCTCGCTTAGAAGGCAATACCAAAGAGTAGACGCTTCGTTGACAGTGTCATACAGCGATTCACCACAATATTCAATTACTGTGGTGACTTAGAGACATTAACCGACATGCTTACTTCAGGGTATTTTTAGGTAGCCACTCACGCACTTCACATCGTTTTCTTTTATACTAAAACCGACCACATCTTGTGCCCCAATTCAAAGTGGAGAAACCCGAATATCAGATCAATTTTTGTCTCATCTTTTTGGTTTTGGTCCTTTTTTCCGAAATATTATGGTCCGCAAATAAATTTGGTCTGGCAGCACTTAATTGCAGTATTTTCACACAAAAGCGAACAAATGGAAAGAATTATTATTGAACATCGATTTTATGGTGAAAGAAATTTTTGTAGTGGTTGCTACTCGGTGACCCATATATTGATTGCTTCTGGGCGCATTAAAAGCTTTCAAGCAGCATTTGTAGCAACTTCATTTGAATGGTTGGACTTATTCGCCGACATATAGAAGCCGTTCAAGATTTCTTCGGGAGCTTTCCGGGATTGTTTTCGGGATAACTTGGTGACTTATTATTGATCATATCCGGATCTTTTCGGAATTGTTTTCTAAATCATTGCCCGGGTAGATTATATTTATAGTTTGCTGTGTTGCCCATTAGCCAAATTTCTATTTACTTGAAACTCTTTGTTTTGGTGAGAGCTACCATTTGCGTTTCAATAACAGTAGCAGTAAAATATTGCTTTCGTGTTTTCTTAGAAATTCTTCAAAATAAAAATTACTTTCCCCACTTTTTAGCAGTATCGTTTTAGTTAATTTTTAATTAAGTAAGCGACACAAGGTGTTCCAAAGAAATACGGACTTAGAGGATTGTACAGAGAATTCTTATAGAGACTCGCACATTTTTATAATGAATTTTGCGAACTACTTTGAATAAAAAATGCTGCTGAAAAATTTTCTACTTTTCTTTAAACTTACTCTTTCTTTTCAGGAACTGGAATGTCAAGTGTTGCAAAGCTTACTCTTCTGTATGCATGCCTTTTTAACCGCCAAAGTTGCGTCCGTTGATCCGGCATTTTTGAGTTCTATACAACAAACCTAAAATAAGTGGTTCTAAGGACTACGTGTAGAACTCTTAGAATATTGGAAGTTGCACTTTTAAACAGACGCGAAAAATTATTAAATTGAGTATACAAAATTTAGCGAAAAGTAAACACTTAAAAAATACTAAAAGAAAGCTACAAAGAAAATAAATATTTATTAATATATATATATTAAATATAAAAAAAAATTAGCTTAAAATCTGTATTTATACTTTGGCATATACTTCTAGATAATTAAAACAATTAAATACTTAGTATGAATATATGAAATATAAAAATGTATGGTACACATAAATTTGTGCAAAATTATATAGATACATAAATCATTTTTATGAATGTACTCGTCTGTGGGTTGTTAGTGTCGTATATAGGATATACACACATACAAAAGCCACAAACATTTCTTAATTCAATACGCCGAAACACTCGATATTTTTCACTAATTATTTTCTAGTATTGTTTAACTATGCAAACTAGCTTGTTATGAAAATGATATTAGATAAAGTAGAAAAAAAAATGTGTTAAGCAAAAAAAATTTGTGATAGGCTTTTAACTGAATTCAACTGAGTAATTATACTATTTTTTCTGAAAAGATAATGGATTCCCTCTTGAATTTCATCAATATTTTCCAACAGAAATCAAACCTCAAATTTTAATTCTCTGTTAGGCATTTCACAAATTATAATTAATTAACAAAACATTATAAATACTACCCTTTGTCACACAAATATATTTATTTTTATTTATTTGGTTCATTTTAATGTTTTGGCAATTTTTCGTTAGCTCACGTGTTCTGATAAATTTTTTATGTCAGATATGACAGGATATGCGAGTGCTGCCAAGTCAAAAAATTGCATGTGCACTTTCAAAATGAACTTCAATGGTTTTTAAACTGAAATCAAACTTTCGCAAAAAATATGTTCAACCTAAACATTTTGGAAATCACTTTGATTATTTAGACAATCCGAAATTGAACCAGAAAAATATCAGAACAGAACATTGTATAGCATTTACCTGCAGAAGTTGGAATCTGGAACGGTATCACTGTTCATTAGAACACGCTTCTTTGAACAAACTGTCTCGTGCGTTCAGTGGACAGTATCGTGCAATTAAACTAGCGCGTTCGAGAACTACACAACGGCAAGTTTTGATTTTTAGTTCCACTTAACAATTTCTTAGTTAAGTTTAATTTCTGTAGATCATAAAAGCTTCAAGGCTATTTACTCATATAAACTTTAAAATTTATCTGAAAGAGAACACAAAAATTTTGTTCATTCGAAATATATTTAGCGTGTTGAATTTTAAGCTTAAATGAGAAAATTACCCTTAATGTACATATATAACAAGTATGTCTATTACATTATTATGTTACATTCTTTCAGAAACTCAGTCACACCATGTATGTCAATTTGAAATTGTGTCTTCTTCAAGCAAAACAAATGAAAATTTTTAAACAAAAAACATACACTTACATACATACACAACTTGCATTAAAAAATTACAAACATATATGTATCTAATAAGTGAATAATATATGCTAAAAATATTACAAGGAAAAAACAACAAAAACATATATGTATCTAAAAAAAGCATGGAATCGCATAAAATCAAATATTTACCACACAGCAGAACTCAACCTAGCCACCTTCACCACCAAAAAATATTTAAATTTACATATACTAATGTGTTGTATTATAAACCAAAAATCTTAAAATGCTTCTCAGAAACTAAACAAAAAAATAAAATAACAAAGTAATAATTATTACTAAACAAACCGCATTATATAATCCATGCAAATATACATACAATACGTACATCCATATAAATAAAGTGAAATTAATGAGTAACTCCAATTACTTTACAAAATGTCAGTCATAGACTAAATACATATATTTAATACCGTTGTACATGCGCAAATGCAAATGTCACCGTAACGTCAACAACTCAGAATTGACAGCTCAAGCAAATGTCAAACCACAACGCAACTCATCAACTTAACCATATCAATTGCATAGAACACAAAAAAAAAACACTAAAACCAAATAAAACAAGGAAGTAATCAAATAAAGAATTCTTAGCATTAATTTTGGATAAAATTAATAAATAAATAAATATTTTTATGCTGCATACCTACACCGTTAATCATAAAAATTTACCTACACGCACACATGAAAGTAAAAAAAAACACCGTCATATGCATTTTAAAAAAACCTAAATAATATAGTATATACTATATACATAATAGAATTACATGCATGAATAGTAAGAACTTAATATGATATACACTTTCATATACATACATACATACATAAAGGAGTAAAAGCTCAGATGTATGGTTCGAAAGCTACGCGTAGTCGAAATTGTATACGTTCAGGATGTTAAGGAGAGAAATATATAGAGTTATCAAGCATACAATTTGGTTTGTATATAAAATATAATCAGCCCGATCCTAATTATCTGCTCGTAATACTATCCTCTTTCGCCAGTGAGAAGAAAAATTGGCGTAGAGGAATTTTAAGTTGTCGAAATCAGCTGTGTTGCTATTTGACATTTTGTTTTGGTACTAATTTTCTGATCAGTAAATTAAATATATTAATTCTTGATGAAAAGTTGTTAAATTAAATAAATTGGTAATAAAATTACAAACTATTGCCTTTTAAATGGTAGCAGAAGAAATAACGGGAGATTCTGTAGCACAGTACGCAGCAACAACTATAAGGAACCGCATACCTACTTTAAGAAGGTTGCGCCATGATACAAACTCACTTGTGTTGCCGGAATCAATGTAAAAGCTAACAAATTTCTTCAATCTGGCCGGTTAAGCTCCTATTAATAATACTTTTTTTATAAATATGTAGGTATCTTTTTTCATTCCGCGAAACATTTTAATGGTGGTCCCATTTTACTCCTCCTTCTCTGCCTTTCCAACATTGATTTTTAACTTGAGATCAATTGGAGAAGCAGTTAATTCTGAAGAGAAAGGGAACATTTTTGATATGAAAATATTCTTAATTCCCTACTTGAGGAAATATTGGATACGGACTTGAATTAAATTAATATTTTACAACTGAAATCAAGCGTCAAACTCGCATCCATTTGAACGAAAACAAAATGATTATTAAAAACACAATAAAATATTATAAATACTACCCTTAATCACACAAGTATATATCTTTTTATTTCTTTCCTCTCTTCAATGCTTTGGTACAAATTTTGGCAAATTTTTCTTACGCTCGCGTGTTCCGATACATTTTTGATGTCAGATATGACAGAATACGAGTGTTGCCATGTGTAAAAATTGCAGCTGCACTCTGAACCCCGATGGTTTTCAAACTTTGGAAAAAATTGTCAACATCAAGTTGGAAATCAATTGGAAAATTTGGGCATTTCTCAAACCTTGACAAAATATTGGGCTGTGTGTACTAATAAGTTAATTTATGCCTCCACTTAAACATTAAATCCATAACTACAAAGTAATTCAAAGTTTTCCAATCCACCAGTACAACAACAAAATATTTATTGCAAATTAACTGATTATGACAAAATGCACTAAGTAGTAATTCCATTAAATTTTGTAATAAAAAATGCTTAAAAAATATATGTCACTAACCGCATATGTATGTATATCCATAACACCCATAAATATGTATATTATTTAGGTAATGTATAACTTGTTTTGCTTGCTACATTTTAGAGTTTAGTTTCCTGCATTCATACATACATACGTTGTATACTATATATGTAAATATGTATTGGGAAATGTTTGCAAAAGCAAACAAACGTACATATAAACATGTATACTGTCATTTTAAGAATGCAGAAACACACAAACACAAAATATACAGAAGGAGAGAACTAAATGGAAAACAAATGAAGAAATTGAAAAATAAATTACATAAAACTCATTGCTATTAGCAAAAATGCGTCCTTGTTTTCTTTTGTAATCTGGTTGAATTTATGTCTGAGTATAAGGCAGACGTATGTAAGTAATCGATACCATGTTTTTGATTAAGTGAATACTATATATGTTTATATGTAGGTACATGAGTGCCATTATTTACAGGTTATTACATATGAGACTCCAGAAAACGCAGTCAAACTAGCCATAAAGCTAAAAAAAAATCCTACAAAGTTGGATTTCGGTGGCAAAATCTCTAAGGCATAAACAGCAAGCGACCTAATAGGAGAATTCTGTAAGCAGTATTTAGTAACTAATAGACACATTTTGTGGTCAATTTCAATTTTGATACAATTTGGTATTCAGTAAGCTGTCTCACATCTCTAGTATAAAAAAAAGAGTCACTAATTTGTTAGCAGGTTCTAGGCAGGCCACAAACAGAAAAAATTGGGCTAAAAATTAAATAAATAAAAAAATTTATTTTAAACTTAGAACCATATATATATTTTAAAAAATAATATTTAATTAACAAAAAATAAATAAAAGATAAAAATAATAAATTGTCCCCGAACCTGGGTTCGACCCTGCGTCTCACACGTTGTACTCGCGACACTTACTACCTGGGCTATCGTGATATGTATACAGGCGCTGTCATTTAGTCTCATGGTTTCAAAGTCACTTACTTTTCTTGTCTCGTTCCATAATATCTAAAAGATAGGGTTTCGGTGCGGGCTTCCATTTATAACACACTGCCAGTTGAGGCTTGACAGATGAGATACAACTCTTCTTTTTCTGATATACTTCATTAGAGCCCTTGGGTACAGCATTATGATTGAAATTATCTTCCCTCCATCTTCCCATACTTGTTCTTCCTACTTCTTTGACTTTTCCTTCCATATATCGGTTTCTCCTTTTTTCTTCTTCTTTAAATTGCCATCTAACCTCGAGTTTGACCGTCCAACATAGCTCGCCAGTCGTTTCTTCTTTGCGTCAACTGGCGCCAATTGGAAACACCGCGGGATCGCAAATCGGTCTCCACTTGGTCCTTCCATGGGAGTGGTGGTCTCCCTCTTCCTCTGCTTCTACCGGCAGGTGCCGGTAAGAATTCCTTCTGCGATGGAGCATCTTCGCTCATTCGCACAACGTGGTCTAGCCAGCGAACTATGTCGGCGTCTGCGTAAAGTTCATACAGCTCATCATTAATTCTTCTTCGGTACTCGCCTTCGCCCACGCGTAGAGGTCCACAAATCTTTCGAAGAACCTTTCTCTCGAATACTCCCAGAGCCGCCTCATCAGATGTTGCTAGAGTCCACGCTGCTGCACCATATAGCAGGACGGGTGCGATGAGTGACTTATAGAGTGTTATTTTCGTGCGTCGAGAGAGGACTGTACTTATCAATTGCCTACTCAGTCCGAAGTAGCATTTGTTTGCAAGAGTAATTCTTCGTCGGATTTCTGGGCTAACATTATTATTCGTGTTAATGCTGGGTAAGGTGCCAGGTAAACGAAGTCCTTTACTATTTCGAAATTATTGCTGCCAACAGTGGCTTGGTTGCCAAGGCGTGAATGCGCCGTCTCTTTGCATGATGACATAACGTACTTCGTTTTGCCCTCGTTCATCACCAAACCCATTTTTTCCGCTACTTTTTCTAAGTTGAAGTAAGCAGAAGTTACGGTTGTTAAGGCCAATAATATCTTCTTTTTTACCCTCTTCATTTTCATCTACCACCTACTCTATATATTCCTTCTACTCTTCCTTATATTCTTCTTCTCCCCTGTCCTCAACGCCATTCTATTCCTCTTTTCCTCTCCACCTGGCCATTCTCTTTTCCTTCTTTAAATTCTCTATACCAAATATTAGACAGCTGGTACTGATATGTATGTCCGTAATTGCGAAGATATAGGGAATTGGGATATTTTGGGGCGTGTGAGCGCCTACCTTTTTCAAAATGTTGTACAGAGTTATACACAAATTAAAAAAAAACTATTCTCTTTTTGTCTAAAACACCCTGTGCTCATTTTTGTGTCCTTACTGTAATATTCTCCATATAAAGGAAAATCGAAAAAGTCGTTGGAGATCGAATTGCACCATCATCACAGTTGTAATATATGTTTCCTTGCCACTATATTATTCTCGGGTTGGCTTTGCTACCTTCTTGGTTTCTCTAAATACCCTAAACTGCTGAAAATTGCCAACAACGAGCAACAAAAGTTGACACATGTCAACGCAGCCTTATTAGAAATGTTTAATATTGGGTTTGTGGGTTTGCTAATTACAATGAAATGCGAACATAACAGCCAGGGTTGCTAGCGCACAACTTTTTTGGTACCAAATAAGATCTCCAAAATCTATCAAAAATCAAGGAACGTTAAACATAAACAATGTTCAACGCGACGAATAATGAGAACCATCAAACAGCGATTATCTTTTTTTTGTAAATATTTAATCAAAACACAGCGAATTCAATCATTTTATGGGCAGGGACAGTGGTGAGCTAACTATCAGCGATTTGACAATTTCTACTTTATGTCTGTTATAACCTAGTGTCCATCTTATCAGAAAAAAACATTGTAAATGTAATCGGTTTTTTTGGTCCATTATAAGCGGAATCCATAATAAGCCGGGTTCAGTTCAACCGAGTATTTTCAATGTTTAAAGTGAGACTTATGGCGTAGCCAGGATTTTGGGAAGGGGGGGATTTTTTGATCGAAACCTGAAATTTGAAACACAATAAATTTTGTTTTAAAAGTGTACTCAAAAATGTATCAAAGTCTCACTTTTTTTTTAAATTTTTGGAATTTTTTAGAGAATGTAGTTTTGTAGTTCATTAAATTTTAATACAGTAATAGGTCAATCTTAAGGTCGTGACACATTTTGCTGATTTTGGGCAATTTTTTTTTCCGACGAGCTAAAGAAATTGCTTTAATAACCTCGTATTGATGAAAATACAGAAGTCCCCAAGAATATATTATTTATAAAGGGAGTTTTAATATTTTTGTATAAAGAGAAGGGATAAGATAGGATATTCAACAATTGATGTACATATCAATATTTTAATTACTTCTCCGGTAGAGTTACGTAGATAAGTTTTTAACTTCTTTGGAGTTTTTTATCTGGGAACCAGCATTAACACCAATAATAATGTCAGTATAGAAATCCAACGAAGAATTACTCGCGGAAACAAGTGCTACTTCTGACTGAGTTGGCAACTGAGATGTGAAGTCCACTCTCGAAGCACGAAAATAAATAAGTCACTTATCGAACCCGTCCTGGCTTTTGGTGCAGAAGCTTGGACAATGACAACATCTGATGAGGCGGCTGTGAGAATATTCGAGAGAAAGATTCTTCGAAAGATTTACGGAACTTTGCAGTTTGGCGACCGCGAGTACCGAAGAAGATTTAATGATGAGCTGTATGAGCTATATGCAGACACCGACTTAATCCAACGAATTAAAACCCAACGTCTTAATTGGCTGGGCCATGTTGTGCGAATGAATGTAGGTGTTCCGGTCCATAAAGTATTCTTATCGGCACCCAGAGGAAGAGAGAGACCACCACTCCGATTTAAGGACAAAGTGGAGACCGATTTGTGATCCCGTGATGTTCCCAATTGGCAGAAAGACAGCGAGTGTCGAGCTATGGTAAAAGGCCAAAATGGCTTAGACGATTGGGCGGCATTTAAAGAAGAAGAAGGGTTGAAAAGGTGAGTTCTACTGTAGAAGTGGAAACGGGAGCGTTGCAAAATTTTTTTTGCAATTTGTATAAGTTATGAAATCACGTTTTGTCGCAGCTCTGAAGCGCGAAAAACGCAGATTTTTGCGGAAGATTATGTCAATTTTAAGAACCTTCTCCATAAATTGGTTTCGGCCACTATATTTTGGTTTTGAACAAGTGTTTCATAAAATTCGGCAAACTTAAATAAATTCTTGTCATTTTCTTCTATGTGGTTTGTTGAAAACCCGAAGTGAAATCTCTAAAGATAGTTTTATGTTGAGTGAATCGGCTATCTACAATCCATTATTATATGATCAATACATGAATGGATAAAAAACAGTAATCTCGAAATAAACATCTAGGTTACATGCTTGCAGAATTTGACTAAATTATAATCGGTTCTATTTGATTTCAATAACCATGTCACAAGTTCTGAACAACGTAACTCTAGCACTGAGTCTTTTGCGAAATCCACTACAAGTGCTAAGTCTATCTTTTTTAATCCCCCCTGGCTACGCCACTGTTTCATATCAATCTATAATAAGTGGATTACACTGTATTTAGAATTTATAAAAAATCTTTATTTACAGTCTTTTTGACTGTTTCAATAATTTCTTGCAATTCCTTAGGAAAAATATTAAGTAATGGCCTGGAGATTTTAAGCATAATAACATTAGTTAATTAAATTAATTTTAGTTGCACATAAACATGTATGAAGTGGTAGGGTCGCACTTTTAAATTTTCGCAGTTCTCGTTCGCATAAACAAAAGTGGGCATACTTGATAATGGTGACGGCGTAAATACAATAAAAGATAACTCAAATTTCTCGAGATTTTAGAAAAATAATCCTTCTGGAAATACATAAACTTGCAGATACGATTTAGTTAACAATAGATTTTTTTATTTAAAACTACCAAATTTAATTTGAAAGTTACTAAAATTTATCTATCTGCGGACAACAAAATAATGTACCAAATTTGTATAGTGAATTCGAAAATGGCAGCCCTAATTTTAGCACGTTTTCACACCAAATAACATAGAAAAATTCATTTAGCATGCCTACGAACCGGCACAGGGAGCGTTAACATTGATTTCACAGCAGACTTTAGTGACTTCTTTTAGAAAATTTTGTATGCTAAAATGAGTATGTGCTATATATGTATAATTCGTATATTATATAGTTTAAAAATCCTAAGGACAGTAAAACATCTTTTTTTTTGTATTTTTAACGTAAAACAGGTTTATTATTTCGATGTAATAAATATAACAGACAATATTTTATTGAACATTAATAAAACTTAAAAGATGTACATTTGTATATAATTATGTCGACAAAGTCGTTTATCTTTTGTTAGTGGGTAGATTTTGCAAGCTTTTCTTGGACTTTCAAATGGCTGTTTTGAAATTTCAAGCGCTTGTGGGGCACGTGTAGACTAAACAAAATGTTAAACTTAATTTTTTTGGAAATACCAATACCAACATCACAGCAAATTAACATTTTTCATGGCTGCCGAAAATTGTCTCATGTTTACCAATGCTTTTTGTTGTTAGGAACAAAGTTTGTCAAAACTAAAAAACAAATAATAATTTTGAAGGTTAAATATTTTAACTTTATAACGCTGAGCTGTTAATAATTGCGGAATAACTAAAGTGGTATGAGCTTTTGCTTAGGTTTTAATATTTCATAGTGTTAAAACTTTTTCATGGCTGCGAACAAGTTTTAACTACTGAAAAACAGCTTAAAACAGAGTTGGAATGTTAAGAAATACATAAAATATTTTTTTTTTTTGTTTTATAACTTGAAGTTAAGTTACTGAAAGTATATTTTTGATTTGAATTAAAAATAATTTTTGTTGAAAAATTTAGCAGTTTCTACCAAACCGCAGTGTAAAATCTTTTAATGGCTGTTAAAAGATTTTACTTCTGTATGAAAAAAATTTTCAGTAAATAGGAAACTCAGAAATATGTATTTAGTTTTGTTTCAAAATACTAGTGTAATCAAGTTTTGAATTTTAAATATCATTAAACTAAATTCAACATTTTCAGCAAATCGTTCAAGCATTAACTCGTGACATGTTTACATGGCTGTGCTAGCAACATGTTTACATGGCTGTGTTGTCAACATGCTGCCGCTACCCGTATACTACATTTTATATGCTACTAAAACATTTGCTTATTTTCAATATTGGCATTTTGTGGTACCACAAACATGTAAATATTTTTTTTTTTTTTCATTTGATTTAATTATATATTCTATGGTAGTTTGCTTTTATATATACAAAATGGCAATACTTTTTTTTTGTAAAAATGGAACATTTTAAAGCTTCAACTATCGCATTTAATGTATGTATGTACACATGTGTACCAACAAAAGTGTAATTTATATATAGAATAAATTGGAAAATATATATATATGATTGTACACGTATTTCTCATTAAGCATTTTTCAACTAACCTATCAGCTGTTGGGGCCAAACTCGTTATTATTTTAAGCAAGGAATGAAACTGGTACAAAATAAGAAAACAGCCGGTTCTGTGTACTGGAATGGCCTGGATTTTTTTACCCGGCAAGGGCTGTTATTTCAATGTAACCCTGTCTAACGTAAGAGTTTTGGAAAATCATTAGGCTATTTGTTCAGTTGTACAAATCTTTTACTGATAAGTTAAGGGTTTAGTATCGGGTTTGCAATGAAGAAGTGACCGATCGAAAAAAGCGATCAAAACTATTTTTCTGTTAATATCACAATTTTTACTAAAAACTGCGCTACTATAAGGGTTTAGACACTTTTTTCAACTTACATCCCTATTATTATATATAATTAAAACTCTAAATTTTTGTGGGAGCAAAACAGCCAATCTACTGGGCCGATTTCTTGAAATCAAGTTTCAAAATGATATAGTGGTGCCAGGCGAGTATTATTTTTTAAATAAACTATAATAACAAAAATTTTAACCAAAATATTCGTTAGAGCAAAACAGTCAATCTACTGGCCCAATTTCACTAACTTAAGTTTTAAAATTGCATAGGAGTGCCGCGAAAGGGTATAGGCGTATGCTTAAAATAAAATGGTGATAGCTAAAATGTAAACTGAAATTTTCGTGGGAGCAAAACAGCCAAACTAGAAATTTAAAATAAATATGTAAAAACAGAGCTTTGACAAATTTCAGTAGTTACTAGCCAGAATCGGCCTGTTATTCTGAAAACACTAAGGCAAAAATTATTAATTTTAAACATTTAAGGCCAAAAAAAATTTGACCTGATATTGCAAAAAGTTTTGAGGTTATGTTACATGAGCTTGTTCCTTTCGACACCGGTGTAAATAGTTACGAAATTTGAGCAAAATTTCTTGAGTAATCGATTGTAGCAAGAGCCTGTATTTGAAACTAGTTTCTTTACTTCATTTCAACACTGTTAACAACAACAACAACAACTTCATTTTCAAATCATTTTGGATTTAAAAAAACACTATTTTAAAAGTTTTTAGCTTGTCTCGATATCAGTTTCATTCCTTGTTTCTTAAACAATATTTGTTTGATTATAAATATTTTGTTGTGAAACTTTTTTGTCGTGGAAAATTTGTTTACTTCAAAATCTAATATTATCTACACAGCATTTTCGTTAAGCTTACAAATACTTATAGTTTTTGTATATTTGTAGTTATATAAATATATAACAACAAATTACTATACATACATGCAAGTTTCTTGTTTTCTTCAGTCATACAACAACAATAAATGTTTTTATTTATATATCAAATTAAAATGGGTCACAATTACTTGGCTGGGGTCTCCCACCGCTTTAATAATCACTACTCAATTTCTAAATATTGTATGTTAGTTACTTCAGTTTGCATTGCTTGCTGTGCAACTTTCACATACATTTATACAAATATATGCCAGCGAAACCTAAGTACATTACGTTGTTTGTGAAATTTGCATTTGTATAAGTGTACAAAATTTTCTTTTTTTTTTTCTACTAAAAATTAATAAAATTTTTGTTCTTGCTATAAATTACTTACACACTAATTCCCTAATTTGATATGAACATTAACTAGTGATCCAATGACACATTTAAAATACAAATAGAAATCAGCACATCAGCTTCACTAAAAATGTCTGCTATACATATTCAATATTGCGACATTATTTGAACCAAAATATAAGCCAAACTTAACTTTATACATAATATATTTTAAATCTTGCAAATGGCTGATCTCAAACTTCAGCACCTTCTTTGGTGTCTGTGAGTCGGACTTGTGTAGCCTCCGCTGTAACACCATTGATGGAAACTTGCTGATCACGCCATGGTGTTGTGAGTATTTTCAAGCGCTATTAATGAAAGGATGCATTGAGTTATTGTAATTCGTTTTGTTTTTGTAGTTAAAATATTTGTTGCTGTAGCTATCTGTACCTGTTTAAGACTACCCGGCGTTTTGAGTATCATTATTATCGCACCCGCAGGTATGCATATAACTGAGGAGCCCGCTATGCACCAACCTAATGCATTGGCCCAACCTGGATAGGTGTAACCTTCGTATGTTAGTGGTTCATAGCCAATCAAGCCGTAGACTGTGATGAAGAGCAGGAATATTGGTGCTATGAAACGCCAGCACACTTGCCAGTATAGACCTGGCGGAAAACCAATCATGTCGCGTATATCGTCGCAAAAACGTTTTGTACCTAGGGTTGTATATGGTAGTAGTATAATTAAATAAAAAAATAAAAATGGCGTGATAATTCCTAATAAAATAATATTAAAATACATCAAAAATGTGCTTGCTATGACTACAGTCTCATCGTGGCCTAAAAATTGCCACCCATTCATCTTCATAAAAGTGCTAGGGCTAGTTGCTGACGTTGTTCTACGCAGAAATATAGCTGCAGGGATCTGTGCCTATCCATAGCCCATCCCTATCCTTATCCTTACCCATATCCCTATTCCGCTCATCTTCTTCATATAAAGGATCTCTGTACCAAATTTTAAATCGTTGCGGAGTAATAATAATTTATATTAAATGAAAAGGTGCCACGCCTCCTTCTCCCTTACCTACCTTTTTTCGAGATGGTAGATATTAGTCTCATATTACTCTCAGCGAATTTTTCACATTTAACCATGAATATTTGCAAAAAATATGCAGTAAGAAAAATCCCATTGGTATGGGAGTTGCCACGCCCCTTTCTCCCTTTCTCCCCTTTTTACTTGAGGTGCTAGAGATTATTTTCATTTAACTCCTCACCAATTTTCAATATCCTACCATAAATACTTTCCGAAAATCTCATTTGTATGGAAGTTGCCACACCCACATAATCCAGTGGTCCAGATTTCATCAACATCGATCTAGGTGTTTAGAAGGAGTTTAATGCAGCGGACGCACACCTATTTTGTGTCAACTTTTATTGCCACCACTGTGTAAATCAGGAAAAAAAAATACTTGCGGTCAGTCAAATGTATCCTAAACTTAAAGTTGGATAGCTATCAATACACGGCTAAAAATTTGAGCCTAAATTTCAAACTTTTTTGGGCACATATATGTCCAAACCAAATTTGGTTTAAAATTGAAATAATGGCAGTTTTCGAGAAATTGAGCGTGAGGAAAAGAGTTTAAACCATAAATGTCTTTACAATTAAAAAACATTAAAAAAATGTGTATCAGTTGCCAGGACTAGAACCAACGCACCCCGCATCAGTGTCGTCTGCTCTACCCACTGAGCTATGGCGCACACAAAACTGAAATTTATTACAAACTAGTAAGGAAAGGGCTGTCTTCGACTGTGCCGAAGACTTTATAGCTTTCATGAATACGCATAACGGTTTTAAGTGTCCGATCCTTACTCACAATTAGTACAAACTCTGCAAAACTGATAATTTAAAGACACATAGCCCAAACTCCATTTATCGGAAAAATCGATTGTATTGAAGCTATCTGCTATGTAGGTCCGATCTGGGTGATTTTCACTGCACACATTACATATATAATGTGTACTAAAACTGCAAACTTTACGTTCCTAGCTTTTTAATTGCAACAGTTACAGGCCAAACCCCGTTCATCGGAACAATCGATTGTATGGAAGCTATGCGTTGTATTGTCTCGAGCATACTGGTTCCGGCAAATGATTAATGCTTTACAAAATGGCTGCCTCTTACTAAATTTTACCGAGATATCTCTAAAACTGAGGGACTAGTTTGCGTTCAAACAGACAGACGGATGGACGGACAGACGGACATGGCTAAATCGACTCAGCTCATCGCCTTGATCATTGCGGTATGCTTATTGGTGGGTATATCTCTTCTTCTTCTCATACTTACAAACACCGAACCAAAGTTATAATACTATTTCATGTTCATGAAAGGTATAAAAAGCTTTAAAAATTGCTTAAACCGACGAATGGTTTAAAATTTACATCAGTGGAAATATAATTCAATTCTATAAAGCGGTTTTTGAGTTATGAGCGAACAAACAAACCGACCAAAATTGTAAAACCCCGTATGCACTGACAATAAATACCTTCCGCCCACAACTATAAATATTATTCCCAAGGGAGATTTAATTAATATGACAGTAAAAACAAAACTTACCATAAATCCACGAAACAGCAATTGACTCAAAAAATACCGCTACAAGTATAGAATACCCAGCTGCGTAGCGATCTAGTAATTGAAAGAAATAAAAGCCACCATGCGTGCAGCTCGCCAAGCCCACAACGAAATACAGCGAAAAAAGTATGGCAACGAAAATCTCACGATTTCTGCCAATCTTTGGAAATTCATCACTTAAAGCCGTTATAATAGCTTCAGATCCGCCAAACTAAAGACGGCAGGTAGCTTATTAGAACGAAAATATGCTTAGGAAAATATGGTTTTAAAAGCTTACCGAACTGTCCAAGCCCAATGTAAGCAACATCATGAAAAATATCAACGCCCAAAATGTGCTGCCCGGCATTGTAGCGATTGCGGCTGGATAGACAACAAATACTAAACCCGGTCCTTCTGTAGCTACATCTTCGATGTTTTGACCGGACGTGTGCGCCATATAGCCAAGTACAGAAAATATCACAAAACCAGCAATAAAACTGGTAGCAGAGTTTATGCAGCTTGTAAGTAAAGCGTCCCTGAAATAGATGTGTGAGATAAATTCAGTAACAGAGTTGGACCCAACGATAGCAAGACGAGTATGATTACAGTAGTTGTAATTTGAGTTTTTTTTTAAATTACGTTAAAGTAAACATAAACTTTAGAATACCATTAAGATTATAAAAATCTTATTTCGAAAAAGTTTAAATCGCGATTACTGCAATTGTAATGGTACTGTAAATGTAATGATTACATTAATAATGCTTAAAAATGTACTATGATATTAGGTTACACTCTATTACATATGACAATGAGTATGATTACACGACGATTACAATTACAGTGATCGCAATTGTAACTTATAGTAAATTACAATAACAGTAATGGCAATTGTTCGTTTCACGATTCAGTTGACATTGCGATAACTGTAGTTGTAAACGCATTAAAGCAATAGCCATTTAAGAAATTATAAAATTATTGTGACGAATTCGACGATTCCTTGATTATCAATCCTGGGTTCGATCACTATAAAGTCGAATAAACACACGCACAGATAATGTAAGTAATAGCTAGTTTTATTTACTAGTAATAAACGCAAAACAATTTTAAGAGTTTGATAACTTTACAGTAGTTCACTATTGAACGCTTGAAAATAAACTGATCAGTCTGCCCTGCCCGGTCACCGCCCTATACAGTCCGACAGGGCGCCCGCCCACGCACCGAGAACTTTCTTGGTTGTTCGCTTTTCGTGTTCTGGAAGGGTCGGTGTTATTTATTGGCATCTCCTCTTTGCATCGTATTCGCAAACACTCGCGCCATCTCTCTTCCTCTTCCTAGTTACACGCTTGCATGCATAAGCGTAGCCATCGTTATCTCAGTTGTGTATTAACTAGTGGTGGGAGTGTTATTGAGTTAGGGATGGTACATGCTTGAGAATAATCGCCACACTGCCCTCCACCTAAGTCTGATCGTCCCGATCAGACACATTGCCGGAACCAAACGCAGCTAGACGCTCAATGGTTGGCACTGCTTTACTAAACCTCATTTCCTCCAGGGATTGAGACTCCGACATCAATCCTCTCCTGCAGAGATTCCCACAATGCTTTGCAGTGTCACATATTCCAACCACTTTGTCCGTTCTTAATCCCGAATAGATTTGTGCCTTCACTTTCGTTCCCAATGGTACCCGGCAAACATTCCTGCAACTCGTTTCTTCAGGATTCCGTTCCGTTCTCTCATGCCCATTGCACTGTTTCACCTTATCCACTAAGTTGCGCTGCTTCCTCGGAACATGACCACCAGATGTTCGTCTTTTATCCTCAGCACACCCTGCACACTTAGTAATCCATTTCCTCATAGTTTGTTTGCAACCGATCCAATAGAACCGCCGCTTTACCTCTTGCAGCGTTTTCTTTATTCCCATGTGCCTTCCATCTGGGCAACTATACGACGCTTTGATAACATCTGGAATTCTTGCCTTGGGAACAACAATAAGTGCTCGATGATTCCGGCCATCTTCACTTTCCCATATCCGATGCAAACACCCAGATATTAGCTTCAAATTACTCCATTGTGTCCAGTATGCTTTTGCGATGCGACTCTCTCTAATCATCTCTCCTCTTCTTGGCTGTTTGTTTTCCTTTATTCCTTTCAACACACGTGCCAAATCTGGATCTTCCTCCTGACCTTGCCGAATCTTCTTCAGGAGGCACCTGTCCATGAAAGCCTTTGGTCGAGGAGCTACCGGTGCTTTACGAGGCTTCTGTTGCTTCATCTTCAAGATCACTCCCTTGGTGGTATAGCCACTATTGTGTCCAAAGACTAGAGGAACTTCTTGGCCGTTGTAAGTCATAACCCTGTTCCTTACGTTGATGTGAATGTCTCTCTCAGCCAAGAAGTCAACGCCAATGATGACTTCGTCGACAATATTCGCTACCAAGAAGTTGTGATAAGTAGCTACATTCCCAATCACAATCTTACATGTCACCTCTCCCAGGACTTGCTTGCTTTCACCAGTTACTGTCCACAATTTAGCTTTCCGCAATAGTCTCACCTTCCCGCTGACCAAGTCACTCCGAATGATGGAATGTGATGCACCCGTATCCACAGTCAGCAAGCGCTCTTTCCCGTCCACGTTGCCTTCAACAGTAACATTACCCGCTTTCCGTTCGAGTTGTGACACAGAGATTATAGGGCATTCATCTTGCTCATCTTCTCCAGCTTTGCGTTTACTTCCACTTAAATTGCCAGGATTACTGGAGCCAGTGCCGCAATAACGTGCTATGTGACCTGGTTTTCCGCACTTAAAGCATTTAATGGCGCCATCACTTTTTTTCTGTACTCCGTTCAACGCTTCCAAAATTTTGTCTACCCAAGCCGGAGTGTCCACTTCTACACGATGAGCCTTGTACGCAGGTTTACTTAATAGCGAGGCTGTTTCCTGCGTTAGAGCATGTGATACCGTTTCAGAGAATGTCCGTTTGGGGTTTGCATATGTGGCCCGCTTCGTCTCTACATCGCGTATTCCATTTATAAAACTTTGGATTTTTACCCTCTCAGTGTACTCCACAGGTGCGTCCGCATTTGCCAAATGGGCCAATCTCTCGATGTCCGATGCAAATTCCTGCAAAGTCTCATTAGGTTTCTGGGATCGATTCTGTAGCTCTATTTGGTATATCTGCTTTCGATGTTCGCTACCATAGCGTCTTTCAACCGCACCCATCAATGCATCATAACTGTTCCTTTCGGACTCGGGAATAGTCTGTAAGATTTCTGCTGCAGGTCCCTTCAATGCCACGAATAGTGCTGCAACTTTATCTTCAGTGCACCAATTATTCACCGCAGCCGTCTTCTCAAATTGTAGCTTAAATACCTGGAATGGAACAGAACCATCAAATGACGGGGATTTTACCTTGGGAGTATTCGCTGAAGCAGATGGACGGTTCAGTTGCAACTCCTGGATACGGCCCCTTAACGCATCTACCTCGGTCTCTATTTTATCTTGAAATTGTGCAATTTTTGCATCTTGTGCTTCCAACTGCGATGACATATACGCCTTTTGTTCTTCCAGTTGAGCGGAGAGCTGTGATGAAATATTGGCCGAAATTTGAGACGACATTTCTATAATACGAGTCTCTTGGGCCTCCATTCGACATGCAATGTGTGTTTTCTGTTCTTCCAGCTGAGATGCCATTCGAGATGTAATACGCGTCTCTTGTTCTTCCATTTTAGTGGACATCTGAGTTAATACAGCCAATATCATGTTTGTGTCCACAGTTGCTCCTGGATTCGGAGACTTATTTTTTTCTTCCATTTTTGTTGGTGCCTCCTCCACAAGATGAAAAACATGATCATCAACGTTGATTCCTTCCGCTTCCATAGCCTCTCGCAATCGTGACTGTAACTCTGATCTATTGCCTGTAGTGTTTAGTCCGCGTTGTTCCAACTCATTTTTGAGTTGCTGAATCTTTAATTCATTCAGCTTTGCCATGTCTTTGTTATCCTGGAAAACTCTCGGTATTTATTTAACAATATCACTTCTGACACCAATTGTGACGAATTCGACGATTCCTTGATTATCAATCCTGGGTTCGATCACTATAAAGTCGAATAAACACACGCACAGATAATGTAAGTAATAGCTAGTTTTATTTACTAGTAATAAACGCAAAACAATTTTAAGAGTTTGATAACTTTACAGTAGTTCACTATTGAACGCTTGAAAATAAACTGATCAGTCTGCCCTGCCCGGTCACCGCCCTATACAGTCCGACAGGGCGCCCGCCCACGCACCGAGAACTTTCTTGGTTGTTCGCTTTTCGTGTTCTGGAAGGGTCGGTGTTATTTATTGGCATCTCCTCTTTGCATCGTATTCGCAAACACTCGCGCCATCTCTCTTCCTCTTCCTAGTTACACGCTTGCATGCATAAGCGTAGCCATCGTTATCTCAGTTGTGTATTAACTAGTGGTGGGAGTGTTATTGAGTTAGGGATGGTACATGCTTGAGAATAATCGCCACATTATCATACAATAGTAATCGTAAGTACAATCGATTACACATATAATCTTTAATAATAATCATATAATGTTTATTCAAGTAAAACTTACTTATAAACATTGTTGTGATATTTATTGTAGGACGCATATGCCAATAACACACCGAAACCTGGACCCAATGAGAAAAACACCTGTGTCGCCGCATCGACCCACACTTCCGCTTTGTAGATGGCACTAAAGTTTGGATTCAAATAATATTGAATGCCCATCGCAGAGCCAGGCAGTGTAATGCCACGTATAAGTAATATCAAGAGCACAGCATATGGAAATAGCGCCGTAAACCAAACCACTTTACCCGACGTACTTATGCCTTTCCACAATGAAAAGTAACAAATTATATAGACAACCAATAAACAAACAGCCATGTCCCACTTGATAGGACCAAGATCATCTAGACCTGTGCTGCGGTTGAGCTCCAAGATGTAACGACTGAAAAGACAATTTCATAATTTTAATAGAAAACATGATTCAAAGTAGTTGGGCACGGCTTAACCTTCCGAAGCTTGCCAAAAAATCTTTAAATATGAACGAATGAGAAAATAAAACAGGGATGTGACGGTGCTTTAATTCCGAAATGTGTTAAATTCCAATTAATTTACACTTCTGTTTGCGATTTCTATGCCTCTTCGGTCTCTTTGTAATTGGAGTTAAAACGGAAGTCAATAAGTAGTAAGAGCCTGTTTGAAACTGTAGCAGGGTAGCAAGCTTTAACTTGAAACTTTCGACAGTTTTGTGATGAATATAATTTGGTTTTAAAAATGTTTACAGTTATAAGGTGAATTAATTTCACGTTCTCACAAATTTGTAACACGAAATTTTTTCAACTCTCTTTGCTTTCCCTTTCCTATGGCAATCCATTAAGTTGGTTTTACAACTCGATTACTGTCAAAAAAAAATCGACTCGTCGAAAGGAAACTGTACATTATTTTATTAACATCCTCGTTATATTTAACTAGATATGAGTCCCTAAGGTAAGTGTCCCTAATTTCGTAGTACTAAGAATTTTTCTGACTTTCTACCTCCCTTGCGTTAAAACAAATGAAGGAAAACTAAAAACGGAAATTTTTTCCCATTTAGTTGATCAATTAAGACAAGTTTCCACCTACTTTCAAACAAAAGTAACAAATGTTTTAATTTATATATATCAAAATGTGTGAGTACCTCAAATGTACCTAATTTCGTGGCAAAAATTTTCTGATGTACCTAATTCCGTGGTAAAGCGTCCCTAATTTCATGGTATTTAGTTAAACTCTAATTTTATGGAAAAAATTAGTTATATTTGATTTTAAACGCAAATTCCTAAAGATACACAAATTGATTTACTGAAATTCATATTCAGAAATTTTAAATTTAAAACTTTTTTTTTATTGTTATTTTATTTATGAAAAGAAAGAGTTTAAGGCCAAAATAAATTAGTAAAAAAAATTAGTTTAATGTTTTATTTTTATTTTTTTGTTGTTGTTTTCTTTTTGAATTTTTTTGTTTTTCTTTTTATTTTTTTGTATTTTTTCATTAAATCTAAGAGTTCTTAGAACTTCAGACATTATTGAAATGAAATATCATTAAATTAAAAAGCTTTAAAACAAAAATAAACAATAAAAAAAAATGTATTCAATTGATGTGGTTTGTTACTTTTCTAAAAATTACCTTACTACTAAAAATGTTTTTTTTTTAAATTAAATTTTTTTTTTTTGTTTTTTGTTAACAATAAAAAAATTAATTCATTGATGTAACTTGTTACTTTCCGTTTCACTGCTGAAATGTAAATGCACAGTATACCACGAAATTAGGGGCATGCGCAAATTTGGTGTACCTAAATTCGTGGTATCGCTTTAAGCGGTAATTTGTGGTTTATATTCAAATTTTTTTTGCTGTTATCAATATTCATTCAAAACAATAGTAAATAAGTTGAAATCCTTATAAATTTTTTTTAAATTAAATGAAAAATTATTGAATAAACAAAAGTTCTATAAGACCATTATTTCGTTAAAATGTTGTGCTTCGCAGAGCTCTTTGATTAAAATATTGACGAATAGATTAATAAAAGTGTACTACGAAATTTTATCAAAATCTTCCTCGGGGGCTTATTTAATAATTAAAATACTAAAAAAAATTGGGTTTCTTATGAAATGTTAAAGAAAATATGAAAAACACAAAGTATTATATTACCCTAATTTCGTACATCACAAAAAAAGTGTGTCCCTAATTTCGTGGGTTAGAAATATTAAAAAACAAAATGAAAAAAATTATTGGAATGAGTTTTGCAGTAATAGAAACGTTTAGGAAATGTTCACTAAATCCCAAAAAATTATCATTATTTTTTTTTTTTTTTTTTACAGGCTTAACAAACGACACTGGACTCCTTAACACTTTACTTAAGAGGCCTCCTTACAACAGGCTCATTTTCCGAGCTTCCAACTTTGTATTGCTTGACATTTAATATTAGGTTTAATATTAAAAAATTAGTAAAATATCAATTATCATACCGTAAAACCAATCTTTATTATGAAATTTTCAGTTTAAAAAAAACTCCCCCAATTCCTTGTTTGGAAGAAAAAATCGAAATACCACGAAATAACGTACTACCACGAAATTAGGGGTACCCTGCTTGCAATAAAGCAAATTTGAAAAATTAGTTTCCGCTTTCAGCAAACAGACGTCCGTCACATCCTTATTGTACTTACTTAAAATATTCCGATGCTGCTGATTGAAATCGTTCTGAAGTCGTTGTACTTTCCACTGTTGTATTTTCGTTGTAGCTGACTGTAGATCTATTCTCTGGAGGGAAATCAGTAAAATTCGCAGTAGTATTTAGTGGCTGCATAGTCGGTTGTAAGGAGGCTATAATATTTTGTTGGACTTCAAACTGCAAACGATTAAAGAAAAATTTGTGGTCAAAAATCTTTCATTATCGGTAAAACGAAAAAGTATTCTATCGACATACCGGTTTACAAAAATCAGAATTCCATGGATTCGTACATGATGTCCAAGGTAAATTATTGGTGAAAGAAGCAAAGAAGAAACGTAGGCTCCACGCAATTATTACATTGTAATAGAAATCAACATAAAAAGCAATCAACACTACTGCGTAGCCGATTCCTAAAAGAATTTTTTTTTTTTTAATTTTATTGGAAACAAATACTTTGCTCTATTTTTCTTGGAATGTGTGAACGTACCTTTAAATAGCGGCACTAAACGTCCCCAACATGTAATTGCACCCTTACGATTATGTTGACCTAATGCTAGTTCCATATAAAACAAGGGTATGCCACCAACCAGAAGCATAATACAATATGGTACGAGAAAAGCGCCTGAAAATGGAAATATATAAATGAAAATTATTGAATGGCTATATATATTATTATAGATATAACTAATAAGTGAATGTATGTTAGAAAACTGAATTCCTCTTACTACCTTAAGGGCAGTGATCGGCAAATACTTTCCTGGGAGTGATAGTGTGTACCTAATGTGAAAGCCAACAGAAATCAAGAGCATCAAATGTTTTTTTTAATTTCAAGTAAGTTGTAAAAAACGGCGGCTGCCGTGGTATGACGATGGCTGGTAACATCAAAAGTGGTTTGAAAAAGTTTTTTCAAAACGGGGTCACTCCTCGGCAGTGGTTTGGCAAACTCTCCGAGTGTATTTCTGCCATGGAAGGTTTCTCAGAAAAAATTCGGAATCGGCAAAAAACTGTAGGTCCCGCCAATTTGTAGGAAAAAAATGCAAAGCGGCACACCACAAATTAGAAGATAAGCTCTGCCTTAATCTCCTCGGGAGGTATATACCGAGCCAATTATTTATTTTTTTTTTAAGTTATAAATAAAGCAGTTTGATGTCGCTTTATGAATTACAATATTTATACTGAGCTTATTAAAGTGCACCAAGAAAACTAAAATTATTTTTCCTCTTCTAAAATGTAGTACAGAGAAACAAATATCCTGTTAAAAGCAGACCTTATAATTTAAATTTTTAGAGTTCCAGGAAGAGTTTTATGTCCTAATTCAATAACTAAACCTCAAAAAGCATTAAATTCTTATTCAGATGAATTTCTATTTACATCGGTAATAACGGCATTCTACCCCGTGGCCTTACTCTTATGCTTGCTCACAAATAATTGACAGTGTTGAAAGCAACATTATTAGCCTATCTAAATTTTCAAAAAGATTTCCAACATGTTTATGCACTTGCGTTTGAACATTTTTCGCTAATTTGATTTCAGTTTGAAAACCACTGGAGCTCATTTTGAAAGTGCACCTACAATTTTTACACTTGGCAGCACTCGTGTTTTCGGTAACATCTGACATCAAAAATTAATCAAAACAAGTGGGCGAACGAAAAACTGCCAACATTTTTGCCAAAACCTTAAAATAAAGGTAAGAAATAAAGAGATATATATTCCTGTGACAAAAGGTAGTATGTAGTATAATATTATATTCCCCATTGTGTTTTAATAATTAGTGAAATGCCGAGCAAAAAAGTGAAACGTGAAGTTAGATTTCAGGAAAATATAGATGGAATTGGAGACGGTTTCCAATATGTTTCCAAGTGGAGAAATAATAATATTTTCATATCAAAAATGTTCCACGTTGCTGGAGAACAGACTGTTTCTTAAATGTTTCTCAAGCTAAAAATCAATGTAGTAAACTGGAACACGGATTCGATCTCAAATAGGATTTAAATGTACTAGAGTTCGCCCAGTGGTTGAAATTCAACCAATAAACTTTATTTTATTTTATTTTATTTTTTTGCTGTAGGTATGTTTTATCCGCCTTTTTTTCTTCCTTTCTATGTCGTTCCTTTCCTCTAACATATTTTTATTTTCCTTGATTTCTTTTTTTACTCTCCTATTTTACTTTTTACTTTCCTCAAACTTCTTTTCCTTTCCCTTCCCTTCCTTTTATTTTCTTCCTTTCCCCTTAGTTTTCTTACCTTTCCTTTAATTCCCTTTCCCTTCCCTTCCTTTCATTTCCTTACCATTCCTTTCTTTCCTTTAATTTTCCTTCCTATCCTATCCTTTCCATTCCCTTCCCTTTCCTTCCTTTCCTTTTCCTTTTCTTTCCTTTCTTTCCTTTAATTTTCCTCCCTTTCAATTCTTTTCCTTTCCTCTATTCTCCTTTAGTTTTCTTCGGTGTTTAATACTCTTTATGAGTAATCATTTATTTTATTTTTGTAAACCCTGTTTGCAGGTATCAGCAATGAATTTTACATATTTGCTCATATTGCATTACATTGCTTGTTTAATGTATCCAACAAAGCAACTTTTCGTGCTCTCAGGAGAGCAGCTGACACTGGGCATCGTAGCCAGTAATCAATACAATAACAACAACTAAATCAAAAATGCATGACACAACAGAGTATCTATAGTGCGAATACTTATTTTTCATTGGTCCACTACCAACTTTTCGCACTCACAGTGAGAGCCGACCACACGAATAACACAAAAACATGCATGGCAAGTCTACTCACACTACTACGGCTCTTAATTTTTTCCTACAAAGCAACTCCTCGGCCATGCTCACAATTCAGCATAGTAGACAAAAAGCAAGTACACACACACACAGCGTGTCTATAGTGTGAATAAGTAAATGTGTAGTGGTGTAACTTTTATGTTAAATTTTTTATATTAAAATGATTTTTTAAATTTTTTTACTTACGGATAAAAGTACACCTCAAAATTTCCTATCTATACATATATAATTTGTATATCTTAGAATTATAGTTTAGCAGAAAACGGTTCTACATTGCATTCATCTTGTCTATTTATATATAAGATTTCCAACAAAAATGGAAGGTCATTAAACGCATGATTTAGACATTCCCTTGTGTTGGAGGAGCTATGCCTCTCGTTAAACTCTTTATATCAAACTATTTTACCCACTTCAGTCTTACTTTAATTATTACGGGACTCCTGTTTGAGCTATAATGCCAGTTACTGCTTTTAGGAAAATATGCATACGTACATACACACATATATATGTATGAGAGATACGATTTAACCCACTTTAAACCTCTTTATGCAACCTACCTTCACCTTTAGGAGCAGAATGTCCATTCAGCAGGAAAATCAATTAGTTGGTAGCCAATAATGAGGCAATTTTCTCTTGCAGGCAAGCACTGAGATGCTAAGGCTTCTGTGAGTATGTATGTATGTATGTGCATTATATCCTGTTATTATTTAAATGTGATTAAGTAATAGTTTACTAGCCACACTAGAGTAGTTGTTCATAAATTAATGCAACAAAACCTGCAAATATTATCCTAATGATGATGTTAGTAGAGCATGGATTACTTAATTGAAATCCCTAGACAGACTGTTATGTGCATTCACACTCTGCAGGGAACGCAGTAACTAGTGAGACAACTAGTTGCATAGTAACTAGATTTTCACTAGTTGCATAGTCACTAGATTTTCAGTAATGGTTAGCAGAGTGTGCCTAAATTTCTCTGATGAAGAAGGCTAGCATCTCCCAAAATAATAACTTTTAATAAGTAATTAAATTGGCCATTTATGGCAATGAATATTTACTTTTTAAAATTGAGTTCTATAAAAAATAAATAGTTTGTTCATCAAACAAATTATTCTCTAAATGCAGTTACAGGGGTAGGTTCTGCATTCTTCAAGAACTAAGTCGAGAATTGTTGGCTTTATTAGAACTACAGAACTATAGGAAAGGAGAGGCGGCACGCAATAGTTAGAATGTTAATATATTTTGCCACCTATTCAGAACTATTTTCACCGTGCTACAGTCAGTATATAGAATTTTATCTGCATCGGAGCTAATGAAATATAAAGAGATTGAGTGCGAAATAGTAATAGTTCCAAATGCAACAGAAGCACTTCAGCCCAGAACGAGAAATTTACTTTGCAAGTTATATATACAAAATCCGTATTGTATTCAACTTCGCACAGACATAAAGGGTGTTTTTTTTAGGGGTATAGAACTTCGAATTGAAATAAAACACAAGAAAATCCTTTTAAGGTCCATTAATTTGGCTTTATTGGAAGGATAATTTTATGCCATTAATGTTTAAATATGATTTCGGGCATGTGGCCGCCGCGGCTGGCTCGAATAAAGCCAATTCTACAGGTCCAATTTTCAACCACTTTTTCGAGCATATGGGGCCGTATGTCGGCAATAACGCCACGAATGTTGGCTTCCAATTCCCCTAACGTTTCTGGTTTGTTGGTGTAGACGAGCGACTTCACATATCCCCAAAGAAAATAATCCAATGGTGTCAAATCACACGACCTTGGTGGCCAATTGACAGGTCCATTCCGCGAAATTATGCGCTCATCGAATGTTTCCTTCAATAAATCGATTGTGACGTGCGCTGTGTGGCATGTAGCGCCGTCTTGTTGGAACCACAACTCATCCACATTCATGCCATCCAATTCGGGAACAAAATAGTCGGTTATCATGGCTCTATACCGGTCTCCATTAACGGTAGCTGCCTCTCCAGCATTATTGCGGAAGAAGTATGGCCCAATGACTCCACCAGCCCATAGAGCACACCAAACAGTCAGTTTTTGTGGATGTAATGGCGTTTCAAGGGTCTCATGTGGATTCTCTTCACTCCAAATGCGGCAATTTTGCTTGTTGACGTAGCCATTCAACCAAAAATGAGCCTCATCACTGAACAAAATTTTGCGATGAAAATCAGCATCGAAATCAATCTCATTTTCGGCCCATACACCAAAATCACGACGCATTGCATGGTCTCGCGGCTTTAATTCTTGCACAAGCTGGATCTTGTAAGGTCGCAAGCCAAGATCTTTGCGCAAAATCTTCCATAAAGTTGATGGACAAAGCTCCAATTGCTGTGCACGGTGGCGAATCGATTCATTCGGGTCCTCTTCAACACTTTGCTCTACAGCGGCAATTGTTTCTTCGGTGCGCACTGTTCGACGTCTCTGCGGATGCGTATTATCACATAGAGTAAACGTAGTGCGAAAACGATCCATGGTTAACCGAATTAATTGCTCTGATGGACGATTATGTCGACCATAAAATGGACGGAGCTCACGGTAAACTTCGCGAACTGAACCATTATTTTCGAAATAAATTTGCACGATTTGCAAGCGTTGTTCTTTTGTCAACCTGTTCACGATGAAATGGCAAACCAAACTGAACATAAATGACATTAGAGTTGCCAGATTTGACCACAAAATGCCAGTTTTATCTCTATTCGAAAAACAAACCTGTAAAAAAAACACCCTGTACATGGATAGGTATTATATATTAAAATTCTGCCTAAAACAATAACTTAATGTACATACCCTGTAGGGAAAATCTTTACATCTTAACTGGTCCGCTTCTAGGACATTCGAAATACCTACTAACTCATCATAAAACTTTTTTGAATGCAACCAACTTGCTAAATTATTAAGGCGCTGTATTAAAGAGCAAAATGTGTGCCTGATGCACTTCCCTTTATTTTGTTTAAAATAACAAGATTAAATTTTGAGGAGAAAAGCAGCTCTTTCGATGATACCACAATACATCTCTTCAAAGATTTTTCGCTCGAGCAGGATTCAAACCCATTGATAATCAATCGCTTAAAAGCATCAACTATCAAGCCCTGGTTAGGTTTGTTGTTGTTTCTACCAATGCCTTCTTGCTCGTACTCATACTTTTAAGCACATACCGAGCGCATATCTTTCGTTTACTTTGTTTAAGTGTATGAATATTTTAGCTATTTCAATTGAAACCATGCCTGGTCAGAAATGTTAGAAATGCTACTAGTTCTTGATTTCTCTTCAGGGTATATGCTTACATATTAGCTAAGTACGGAAGGAGTGTCATGATAATATACTTAATGGCCCTTATGAATAAAGCTAGTGAACACAATTTTCAATAGTTAGCAACCACTTTAACATTTATAAATAACAAAGTAATTGTTATCGAGAATATGGGCCAATATCCTAAATACCTAAACTGTTAATAAATGAAAGTGCACAAAACATATAAAATGTAAATTACAAATTTATTACATTTGCACCGTTTAATAAAGGGACGTGAATTTTAATTTTATTTCCAATGCAATATGTTTCTCTTGTCCAAGTTGTGATCGAAAATTAAGAAATAAATTTTTATTCTTTTTTGAAAGTTAAGCTTTGGTTAGTTAATTTCTTTTCATTAACCTAATTAAAAATGTTTTGAATTCATTTATATATTTTTAAAGGAAATTAGGTCGAAATTGAAAAAAAAACTGAACATTGTCTTTAACTTAAACAATTTTGAAATGATAAGTTTACAGCTTTCAGTGAGATCTTTTTTGTGTAAACATTTATAAATCGTAAGAAGCGCCAAAATGTCGTATTTTTAATGACATCATGGGGCAACCCAAAATAAAGTTATGGGCCAACGCCTTCGCCTATGGAAACGGGGTTTTTGGCCCTAACTTGAGATTTTTGGGATTTTGCATACAAGGTTGCCACATATTTCAACTTATTTTAAAATGAAACAAAATATGCCAAAATAGGCATCCAATGATAGGTATTTAACCTGTTTCCCCAAAACCTTCTGGAAGTTTTTTTGATGTTACAAACCAGCGGGGATTTATAAGGCGAAATTAAAATAAAAAATTGACAACTGCTTAAGTTCCTGCCATGAAGTTATACTCGAGCTCGCTCATTGCCATCGCTTTAGTTTAGAGATCAAAATGCAATTTTAATTTTCAACCTCTAACCTATAATTGGTTCAGCAACTCTTAGTTTATTTGTAAGTCCAGTTAATTGTTCGTCACAGTTACCTGATCCAAAAAAAATTTAAATGAAATTAGCTCCCCTTTGGTACTTTCGCTTCATAAGAAGCAGTGCGAGATATTTTTAAACTTATTCCAATAAATTTTTGCTCCTACCAACTCATCAAACATTTCCACTGACTACTTCACTTTTTCCCATGTAACCTTTTGTTGTTAGAGAAGCTTAATTTCCTTTTTCCTCTGAATAGCACCATTTTCCGGTCATCAGCGCTGTCCCAACCATTGTCGCATATTTACCACGCCATAAATGTGTCCTCATCCCCCTCCGACATAGATTTTAGCTTTTGTTTTCGCTTAACTTTTGTTTTGTTTCAAATAAAAAATGAACCAATATAATTTTGATGATAGTACAATATATATAAATCTAATTTTAAAACAAAATATTCACTTTTTTTACTTATTTTAGCGACATATGTATGTATGGACCAGGCACATACCTATCTACATACACCTTTGGTTATAACGATATCGACATTTTTAGTCCTATACGTTTTGTAGTTGCTTCGACTTGGTGGTGCTGAAGTGCTCTGCTGCTGGCTGACAAAGGCACCACTTTCGACGTCAAACATCAGCAACACTCGCACTTAAATAATACATAAGTGCATGCGAGTACGTGTGTATGTAGATATGATTTTATTAGAGTTGCCAACATTTTTGGATTTTAACAATCGCGGGATTTCCGGGATTGGGGTATGGTTGCGAAAAGTGAAGAAATTGTTTGAGAATTTGTTTGACCTTAAAATATTTACCAAATAATTGTATTTAGAATATGTTTCTATTTAATTAATAAGAAAACAAAATCAAATCGGTTTTCAAATTATTATTTTTAAAAGCTTTGGATTTTTGAAGCAATTTTTTTGGATTGTTAATTAATTTTCTTTTGCGATTTTCCAAATACATATATAATTTCGAAAACACACAATTGCATGTTTTGAAAACAAAATTTTGTTCATCAGGCCATTAAATTTTATAAGTTAACTGTACTTTTTTTAAGTTTTTTAAATGTTAATTTTTATTATGGAAAATGTTGCCTTTGAATAAAAAAAAAAGTTAAATATTGAAAACATAAAACTTTTTGTTTAGCTGCTACAGTAATAATTATTTTAGTAACATATTAGAAGACCAGCTCACAGTTCGCTGCGTCTCAGACCTTATAATTCCGATTTAAATAATTATATCTCCTTAACCAGTCACATCGCTTATCGCAGCACTCATTACCACCTTTCGTTTCATACCCATATTGCACTAAGATATTTTGGGTCACCCTGGTCTACGTTTCGGTTGACAACTCCGAAACTGGTCTAGTTAACAAAATAAGCAATATCTTAAATTCTATAGTACACGTTTTTTAATGCAACAGTGAAAGTTTCATGCATGAATGATGCAAACAAAAAGACAGAGGGACAAAAATTCTGAAAACTGTATATTTAGATTATATTGGCTCAGTACTGACCCTTCTATCAATATTTCTTCAATGTCGCACATGTAAAGACATCAGTCTATTACAGTTTTATTAAATGTAGAGTTTTCCAATCTCGCTAATCCCGAAACTATTAGAGATAAATCCCGCGATTTTTGGCACCTACAACGTACGGGATTACCGGATTAGCATCACTAGTGTGCATGTATGTGTGTCTGTTTAGTATTTTGAAAGGTTACCTTTGTTGTTGTTTTAGCCAATGAAAATTCAATGATTTTAATGCTTGGCATTTATTGTTGAAGCATAAGGTCGGCGTATCCTTAAAGTGGGTCCATAACGCAATCTAATGACGTCACCTAATCAAATTTCGCTCTTAAAACAATACTTCTTAATAGCAGCACTTTGTCCCAGGGTTACACACACACATACAAATCACGACCTGAGTTAGACGAGCTGTGTTATAAAGTGTGCATTAATGACGAAACTGCCTGGCTGTATTCACCCAGCAGCGTTTTAGTCCGTTCTGGTTTTTGAAAGTCTTTCATATTTGAGGTATTCTTGAGGAAGCCTGGTCGGAGGGAGATGTCTTTTAGTTTGCATGGAAGCCAAATCTACTTAAGCATTTATCTACTCGGGTAGACTGTTTGGTGACAACCGAGAAGGAATTGCTTTTTAGGAATTCTGCTCTGCGGAAGCAGTTCACAGTGCTGTGTTCTGGACTTTCAACTTTTCCCAACCAAACTTTTACCTGCTTTCATATTGAACGCAAAAAGCTGACAGATAGCTAAATCGCTCATAGCCAAGGTTTATCAGCATCACGTTGGCGAAGTCGTTGAAAGGGCCGTTGAGGAAGATAGGGCCGGTTTCACCAGCTCGACTTAACTAAGTTATGTCGAGTTTTTCACTTTTTCAGTTTTACCATCTAACTTAACTAAGTCACAGCTTAGTCAGCCTGCCAGCTGACTTATTTTCAACTAAGTCAGTGTTGCTGTCGTTCAAAACCTAAATGTCAGCAATGCTCCTAATTTGTTTTGTGCAACGCCTCAGCCGAAAAATTCGCCAAGCATAACTTTAACAGCGTATGCGTAGATGCATGTGAACGCTTGTCTTCAAGCATGCAACCAATACGAAACTATAGTTTTCAATTAAGCGCTAATTTTAGTACCTTCCAACTAAAGAGAAATGGGTGTAAGATCAATACATCTCTTCGTGTATGGCCACACATGCCCATTTCGCACTGAGGTATTGGGATGCGCAGAGTTGTCTCGTATGAAAACATACTACCATGCATAAAACCGCTGATCGGGTTGTTGTGTTCAAAATTATTTAAGTCGCTCAGTTGGTGAAACCCAAAATTAAGTTAGTCTCGAATCTGTGCTAACTTAAGTCACGACTTAGTTTTAGTCTTAGTCGCGTTGGTGAAACCGGCCCTTAATCTCCTCTTTTGCTATCGCGGAAGGGAGCATAAATCATCTTGAAATCGATCATCTGGAATCTTCCGAAGGCTAGTTCTTTTCTTTCTTATCCATAGTTTCCGTACATACGAGGTGTGTTCAAAAAGTATCGCGAATTTTGTGTTTTTTCAAAAATTATTTATTTATTCATGAATATCTATTTTGTCCCCTTCAAAGTAATCCCCATGAGATATTATAAACTTGTGCCAACGGTTTTTCCAATCTTCGAAGCACTTCAAAAAATCATTTTTTTGTATCTTGTTCAGCTCCTCCTTCGATGCCGTCTTTATCTCGTCAAGAGAAGCGTAACGTCGTCCTTTCATGGGCCTCGTCAGTTTAGGGAACAAGAAAACGTTATTGACCGTTCTTCCCTGTGGCAAGAACTCATGATGCACCACGCCCCTGCAATCGAAGAAAACTGTCAGCAAAACTTTCACATTCGACCGAACTTGGCGCGCTTTTTTCGGTCTTGGTTCGTGCGGCAGCTTCCATTGAGATGATTGAGCTTTGGTTTCCACGTCATAACCATAAACCCACGATTCGTCACCAGTTATGACCATCTAGAGCAAATTTGGGTCGTCGCGGACAGAGTTTAACATCTCATTAGCAATGTTCATGCGATGCTGTTTTTGGTCACAATTGAGCAATTTTGGTACGAATTTCGCGTAAAAATCGAAGACGATCCAAAACACGTGCAAGCAAAGCAGCTGTCAACAATTAACTGAACATTCAAAATGGCCGAGCTTGTCGGCATAAGTGAGAGACATGAGTACCAACATATCGCCACAAAAAATTCGAAATTCGAATATACTTTTTGAACACACCTCGTATATGACGTCAGCTATAACGAAAGACTTAGAAAGCATAATATTTTTAGAGAAGAGAGGACTTTAGTTAGTATTTCTATACTCGGTACAAAACTGCTAGAAGAACTTTGACTGCAGCAGTTAACAGCAAATACTTCGCCATAAATTCCCACTTACTTCACTTCTTAAATTATATCAATACTAGAGAGACCGGCAGACTTTGTCCTGCCCAGATATTTATCTGAATGGATCTAGAAATATTGGCTTTTCCTATCCCTATCATTATCTCTATCACTATCCCTATCCCTATCCCTATCCCCATTCCTATCCCTATCCCTATAGATGTAACTATTTCACACACACACAATTCCACTTCACCATCGATCGATCCTTTATTGAGTTTTTCTAACAAATTAAAAATTTATAAAATTTCGCACCATACAAAGTGTATGGGAAAATAAATTTTTTTTTCAGAAATTTTTCGGAAATTTTATTGTGTATTCTCCTATTCTGGTCAGAGAACAATCTAAATTAGTGTTAATCATCCAAATCGTTGCAGGCGTTCTTGAGTTATGAGCGTTGGAACTAACGTCACTTTCTTTTATATACATAGATCATCATAAAACAATATAATATTTTTTTGCAGTAAAGTAAGCTCTTAAGCTATCATAAGAAAAAAAAAAATTTCTCCCCCCCCCCCCCCCTCGCACACTCTAATCTTTTTAGGAGAGAGGTATCTAAAGTGTAATACATATATTTCTGTGCGTATCAAAATATTAATTCAGTTGTCATGGACACGTAAGCCTGATTATTAGAACCAACTTAGTTTGGTTGAAAGAAAGTCATAATGCTTTGGGTGGCTTGCTTCCGTTTTGTTGATTGAATGCAATGAGGCGTGAGTTTTTATACAAAAGAAATCAAAATCTCATATATTCACAACCATTGTGGTTTTTAAGTTATTTCAGCTTCTTCAACCCGCATAGTTGTAGCTAACCCCAACCGATTTCGTATGTGGAGCATGACTTTCTTGCCAATTGCGGGAGGACCTAAATACAGCTTCACGTACACTCAAGAACTTTATTCGTTTACAGATTTATGAATTGAAGCCATTACTTTTGTTAACCTCAACTGTTGGATTGTACAGTAGGATGGCATAATTTCCGTGCAGCTGCCATAAAAAGTTTCTTTCACGATTTTCTTTAAAAAAAACTTCAAATATTATATGGCATATGTTATCCAAGGCTTCCAGCTTCTGCAGTGGTTAGGCCATGTCATACGAAGGCTCAGAAATCGTTTCTATTCTACCGCTGCCAGCATTAGTTTGGGTGGCCCCAACTAGCATGGCTTGACTGGTGGCTTTTAAGGCATTATCAAATAAGAGTCGTTTTTGTTGGACTCAGCCAATACTGTCAAGATGGTGGTGTTCTATCTTTAATGAGAAAAATTAAGAATCGAATTATCTATCACTTTTCGATAATTTGTCAAACGAACATATTTGGATAAACTACCTAATAACGAGCAGTGATGCCCATTGTGGGCAACGGAAATGAAATAATGAAATAAGCATTACAATTTCGATTTTGGTATGAATTTTAAAAGTCTCAGACTTCATTTCAATCCAGCAGACCCGGCAGATGTTGTATTGCGCTAAAACTCACACAATTATACTCTCCTCTTTAATCATATCTCTCTCTCTCCTATCCACCAGTCCTCTCCTTTCGCTCACTCTCGCTTCCCTCAAGCCCCCTCTCTCTCTCTTTTTCTCATTCTAGCCATTCACGTTGTGCTTCCTCTTCTCATACTACTTTCTTTACTTTTTCCCCTACCTCTTCTTTTTCTTTTTATCAACCTCTTCTTTCTCACCCTCCAACCTTCTTATCCTTATAATTGCTCTTCTTATATACGCCCTATATACCAAATATTAGTTAGCCCTATGTCCTTGTCGAGCATGAATATATCATTTTTGAAATCGCTCCGTTATGTTTGGTGTTTGTCTGCTACGATGATTTGATTTTTAATTTTATAAACATAGCAAAAATAACGGATCTTAACGACGCTAGTCAAGTCACCAGCAAATCTATTAAAGTACTTCTATACTTATGTTTAGTTATGTGTCATTACTTTCGCTTTCGATCTTATTTCAATGTCCCTGTACTGTATATACGACTATATTTAGTCAGAACAACAATTCTATTGCTTTTCCTTAGCAATTTTTCACTCACTGTTGCAACACTCAATAATAGCGGTAAATGCGATTATGAATGCCAGATTTAGTTGTCATACAAAAGCACTTAACTTTGAAATTTTCTTGAACGATGGAGAGCGGTAAGTCTTGCTAATGTAAAGACCGTTGGCATATGCGTTTTGATTTAACATGTTAGGAGCTCAAATACCGTTTTTTCGGTATCAATATCAGAAATAGTCATAGGTGTTGGAAACTATTACCGTACTCGGTTCCTTACCCATGAATGCATGAATGAAAAAGGGAGTAATTCAGGTTATCTCTGAGTCAAAAGGCAGCCGTTTATTGGAGTTATACTTGCAAAGCAGTGCATTGCATAGCACAAATAACTGATTATACTTTAGATAGCGTACATATTCTCTCCATAAATACAAACACACACAAACAAAAACAAGCAATTAGTGTTACTCTGAGTGTTGCTTCTTTTCCTATTCTTTTCACTAACAATGTCAACACAACGAAGAGAAAGAGAGGCACACATGGCGTATACATAAAAATCAAAATTCAACTGACTTTTATATAAGTCTATGCAATGTGATTCGTTGGCTAATCGATTATACATAAAACCCATTGATCAGATACTTTCGGAGAGCGCACACATGCTCTGCACGGATAACTGAACCTTAAGTCAGGAGCAAAGCTCTCTGGTTATGGAGAGCAGAAAGAAAGCGAGTAAATAAGGTTCTTTCTCAGTCGGTAGTTACTAGTTTTAGACAGACGATTTTTCCGCGATGAGTTCTTGTAAATCTGTCAAGCGATCAGCTGTTGTGCATTTGACAGAACAATTGTAAAAAAAAAACAAAACGACATCTGTTTCGATTCTTTGTAAATATTGGGAAATGCATTAAAATAAGGAATACTTTATTTAAAATTGTGTGCAAATTTTCCTCCCCTTTTCTAATTTCTTGCCATTTAATTCCCTGCGAAATGTAATTAAGCCTTGATTTCTAGGTTAAGGTTGACAAAACTTTCCTTTTTTACTAAAAATCAAGCGTGATTGTTAGTGCCGGTCTCCAGCTCCCAATGAATTTAGTGGTTTTAGTCAGAAACGTATTTTTAAAGCTGTCCTTCATTTTCCACTGAGGGCCAAATACCGAAATAGCAAAATGAAAGTTTCCATCATGCAGCGACCATTTCATGGAACAATAAACACAAGCCACTGTCAAGAGGCAGCAGCAGCAACTGGTGTTAATAGTGTTGGAAGTGACTTTGAAGGGATGCATTCAAACAGAACACAGCAATTTTCTTGAGGAAGTACGCTATAAGAGTCACATTTAATGACACCACTTCTGTGGCAAAAGTGTTGAGCATGACAAATGGGCAATGCTTTCGTATTACTACAGCTGTATATGTATGTGTATGTATGTGGTGCCTTTGTTGTGCGCGCCACTCCAATTGGCTTTTCTTCACATTTCCACCCAATTCAAAATATAGAAGTTAGACAGCAATTGTTGCTTATGCTATTATAATAATTACACTGTGCAACAGCAACAGAGTAACCATGGTAACTCGCAGGCAATTTAAGCTGAGCCAACTTATAGTCGACCACGTCTAAGTTCTTTAATTATATCCACTAAAAGGATTAGGAGCCCCAAGTGCCTCTAAAGGATAAGTACAACAATTTCACTAGTTACAGCTTTGGAGTCATTGATATCCTTCAGTACCAAAAATGCAGAATATTTTGTTGATTCGTGGGCGAGCTTCGTTTTTTCTTACTCCGAACGGCATCTGTAAGGCAGATGAATTTTGGCTGAGAAGCCTTCCATAGCAGAAATACACTCGGAGAGTTTAGCAAACCAATGCGAATGGACAACCCAGTTTTGAAAACACTTTTTCAACCAACTTTTGATGTTACCTGGTCCCGGTACTCGAACCTTGGACCTTCGGTGTGTTAGGCCAGCAACGATACTGCCATATCACAGGGTCGAAATCCGTTATGTTCATCTTAATAATTCGGTCATCTTATTTCCTTGTGTGTTATTATGACACGGCAGCCAGAGGTAAAGACATACTATGTTGACCCTTTACTTATATGGTCCACTCTTAAGAATTCATACCCGTACCCGATGTTAACGTTACGGACCTAAGACCTTGTTCAAATATTATCAAAATAATGCTTGTGACCCTATTATTGTGTTTCTCTACTTGAGGTTGAATCATTTTTTCCTAAGTTTGATTTTAGTTTAAAAACCAGTGTCATTTTGACAGTGCACCTGCAATTTTTACGACTGGCAACACTCGTCATTTCTGTCATATCTGACATCAAAAATTAATCAAAACACGTGAACAAAAGAAAAATTCCCTAAATTTTTGCCAACATATTAAAATAAAGGAAAGAAATAAAGAGATATACTCGTATATATATGTATATTTGTGACAAAAGGTAGCATTTATAATATTATACTCGTATTTGTGTATTTGTATATCCACTACTATCTCAGGAACGACTTAACCGATTTGGATGAAATTTGGTATATGGGTAGTATCCTTTGTTTTAAGATTTTAAGGTATGCTTCTAAAAGAAGCTTAGAGGGTTGCCACCTTTCCGAATTTTTTTTAAATATTAAGCAATATATGGCAATATGGGTATCAAACGGAAGGTATTTGAAGCCGTATACCAACCAGAATATTTTTAAGTGGGATTGCCACCTAGGGTTGCCACCTGACTGCATTTTAATTATTCCTTCTTATGTCGTTATCGGTGCTCTATCTATCTGAGTGCTCTTGGTAAGTAAGATTATGCGACAAATTCGTAAAATACCAAGCAAGGCTCACCCAGGTACTAACTAGTGAAATGCCTAACAAAAAAGTCAGATGTGAAGATTGATTTCAGTTGGGAAATATTGATGGAATTCTAGTCGGATTCCAAAATTTTTCAAGTGGAGAAATAAGAATATTTTCATATCAAAAATGTTCAGTTTTTGCTGGAGAATGAACGTTTATCCTATTGATTTCAAGTTAAAAATCAACGTTGGACATTGGAAAACGGATGGGATTCAAATGTATTTAAAAACAAAAGGCTTATTGGATACTGAAAATAGCACAAATATTGGTATGCTGTGACAAATTAGAAACACGTCAAAGTTTGCCATGCGGTTTAAGGCAGATTATGGTTATAATTGTGGTACATTCAAAATTATTTAATTGTTTGATGTATATTGGAACGATTTTCCTTCACTTTCCACATCTACTTACCACCGCCATTTTTGTAACATAAATAAGGAAATCGCCAAACGTTTGCTAAATCGACTGCGAATCCAATAACCGATAGCAGAAAATCGACCTTGCCACTCCATGTTTCACGCTGCTCGTCACTATCGACTTCGTCACGTGGTGTTGATGTCTTAGCTATTTGTCCGGTTGGTGACATCGCCAAGGCGATGTCCTCTCCTTCGTCGTCGCCGCACTCTAAATCTGGAAATTAAAGAAATATAAAAAATATATTTTTAAAGTCTTAAAAATTTCTATTTTGTGTCGTATCGGTAGCAGCAGGGAACGACATATTTTAGACTAAGGTGTCCTTTCTTAATACAAATACATTAAATTTTCGGCAAAAATAGAATAAGCAAAGGTGTGTTCTAATGCTCGTGTCTCGACATTGAGGAAGGCAATTACCTAAGGGCTGGCTATGATCATCTTTGACATTCCTTAAAATTGGAAACCAGCAAGGGTGGCATCTTTATTTAACCTTGAAAACAGCACCGGAGCGCTTAATGACACAAGGGCTCAGATCAGCGGCAGTCTTTCCGCCGTTGGACTTGTCAAAGGATTTGTGATACTATACGTCCATCCAGAATAAAAAAATGGGCCGCCAATTATATGAGTTGTAGGCAGCCATCCCATAGTCGTGTCCTATTGTCGTTATTGTTTTATTTCTTCATTTCGAAACTTTTTTCCCCGCCGGAGGGAGTTTAAGAACGGCACATTAGTGTGTTGTGATTCAAATCAAAGATATTATTCAAATTGTTGAGTAAAACTGCAAAATTTTAGACGCACCGAAGTCAATATAGTCTAATCTTATGGCTTAGTTCAAGCTGAATTTGGATCAGTTGTAATAGCTTTATTTTTTATTGATTTTAATTGTAGCCCACTTTTATCTTACAGCTCGCCACGATCTCAGCAGGTTGCCACGATCTCAACAGTTCATTTTGACACTTAGCAAGTGCCGTTATAATCTAAATTGATTTGACAAGCAGATGTATTCTGACAAATTAGATGTGCAAAACAACAAACACTTAAGTGTAGTTTAATTAATAGCTTAATTGATGAATGTTTAAGAACGCGATATGTGAAAGCTCGGGCAAATGCGCGGGTAAGATTTAACGATTATAACTTCACATAGTGTTTAAAGCGCAAAAGGGGATTTAAAAAAAGATTTCAATTGTTTGCTTAAATCTAGACAACTAGACCTGACATTATTTTTTTAAACAACGTGTACCATAGACAGCAATTTATTCAGTCTGAGAAACCCCGCACACTTGTATGGTCCCAGAAACAATGCAAAAAATGGTGCGACTGATTCCTAAAGAAAGTGTACTGCGAGAAATAGCTGTCATCTACAGTGGACTATAATGGATCCCAACTATTCCGTTACAGGCATAGTTGAGATAAGTCAATTTTAGTTTGTATCATTGATATGTTGGCACTTATTTTTCCAGTAGTTATCGGTAATATTGAAAGTAATATTTCTTGAAAGAGATATTTATTTCCGTCGGTAAAAGGCGGTTTACCTTTTTCAAATTGTTTTTTAATTTCTCTCAGTGAAAGCTTATTGTCTACTACTAAATGGGTTTCTCTCAAAGAATCGAGTTATAAAAAAGTTTTCTTTCATGAGGCAAAAAATAAAAATCAAAGCCTTTTGGCAATATAAATTTTATGATGAAGGAAATTGTCAATTAGTTTTCGTATTTTATTAAATATAATTTCATAAATTTAAAAAAAGGTTTACCTTCGACTTGGACCCAAATCTTGATACTTCCTAACAAATGAATTAAAAAAGTGATTTGTTCACTAATTTCTCTCACTAACAAACACTAACAAAGACATAGCTAAATCTTCAACAACTTCACTGCTTACATAAAGGATGATAGGAAACATAAGTAAATAAAAGAGGTCCGGTCTACAAATTTTAATATTTTTCGTTTTTTGAGTTAGACCAGCTCAAGACTAATTGAGAATAATTATTACGCAATTATTATTTTTCATTTAACTTTTTATATTACTATTTGGAAAACAACCATGATTTCTCATTAGACTAATTCGTATAGTTTTTGTTATTTCATTAGATATGGACTGTGAATCGAACGCGCGCATTTCTCATTTGCAAGCGCAGTAGTCTACCCAAA
The DNA here is from genome assembly GCA_949987695.1 of Merzomyia westermanni. Lineage (NCBI taxonomy): Eukaryota > Metazoa > Arthropoda > Insecta > Diptera > Tephritidae > Merzomyia > Merzomyia westermanni. The sequence continues at coordinate 104,916,498 of OX465293.1, forward strand.
GGCTATGCTGTGTGTGGTTTGCATGCTGCTTGAATCAACTTTTCCTTTAATTATTGTTGTGATCTATCAACAAGTGTACAAGATTATAAGACATGTTGTCTGTAGCTAAATCCTGTGAACTCTCCTTTCTATATGTAGAATATTGTACGTGTAACCCGTGCTCTGCTTTCATGCTATTTTTTTAATAATTATTATCAACTGGTCTTGAGCTCGTCATACCTATTTTTCCACAGATAGAACTGAAAATAATTGTTTCTCTCTGTTAGAAACCGTTGGACTTATCTTTTATTGTTGAACACCGCTATTCATGTACACTAGACTGGGTCGGTCCCCATACAAAAAAAAATTGCGAGAGTACACCCCTAAATTTGAAAATTATGCTGACAGGGTTTTGGAGAACTTTTTTTTAGCCTTACAAAAACAGCTTAAAAGGGTTTTTATTTCTAACTTTGTTATTTGACATCCGATTTTTAAAACTGCTACTTCTATGTTTACAACTTTATTCAGTCAGTTTAAATGGAACAGTGTCTTCAATTGTATAGTGCTTTCGTTTGGTGCAACAAAAAGGTTATTTTAAGCACGTACAACTCGTTGAGTTGACGGAACTATGTGAAATCGATTTCATAGCTCAAAAGGACAATAGAACGAAATAAAGAGCGGTTCAAGTCTAAAATAACAAAGTTGCAAGAAAAACCCTATTTGCGCGGTTTTTCCAAGGATCAAAAAAAAAACAAAAATGTTCTGGAACCTGCTCAACGTAAGCTTTGAATTTAATAGCGGACTTTTGCAATTTTTTTTCTCGACCCGACCTAATGTACACTTACTTGCATTTTCATCTGAAAACTAAAATCTTAAATTCATTATACCTAAATGCATATTTGTATTTGAGTATGCAGTCACTGGCATATTTCTTTTACTCATTTTTTTCTACACTTAACGCTTGGCTAATTGCACACACACCCACACGCTGCTCACATCAAAAAGCCGTTCAACATTTTTTCGCACATTGTTAATTTTCAAAACATTTTATTCTCGAATTAACAAGCATTTATTTAATAATTTTTATATTTTTTTAAACCGCTACAACATTTAACGTTCAAGCTGTTGCTCTACCAAAACCGAACTGAGCTGATGTGGCAAATGATGGCAAGCGCGTTGCTCTATCGTCACTATGCAGCAAAAAAAAAATATTAAATACCTCCCACGTTTTTCAGTGCCCCAATTAATAAACTTAACTTGTTGAACTGTTTAAAAGTCACATTTTTCGAGTTTATTTAAAACTTGATTTTACTATTTTCATTCACATGCTAAGTAAATTTATTTTTATTTGTTGTAATTAATATTTTACAAGCCAAAGTGAGTGGAAAGCATGTGCGTGATACATTTTACAGAAGTAGAGATAAATACAATCTTTACATGCCGACGGCATTTGATTTTATAGCAAGCTGCTTGCTTCCTCATTAGCATACGAATAATCGTAAAAAATAAGCAAATAATTCAACTTTTAATTAACATTTTATTCAAAGTAGATAGTAGAGCATATTTATAGGTATATTTAAGTTGAATTTTCATTTTTTTTTTCCAACGTAGCTGAGGTGTTGATTTAAGCTAGTAGGTAAGCTATGAATAAAACAGGTTTACAAAAGTGATTATATATTCTTTTTTTTTTTGTTTGATTTTAATAAAGGAAAAAAGTGATAGATTTTTGTAAAAACAACTGTTTTCAGAGACGGAATTCATTTGAAATTTCGGAAATTTCAATTCGAAGATTTAGATGGTAAGACTATTTCGCGTGGAAGATCGCCATATCCCAACAAACGACTGCAAGCGTCCCTTATTTAAAAACTTATTTGAAGAACATTTTCTGCTGAGATAGAGAGTATTTGATAGAAATGCTTAGAGAGAAAGAGATCTAAGATAGGGCGCTCTTTAACAAAATTTTACCATCAGGATATGTCTGCGTGTATTTTAAGCTTAATTGCCTATTAAAGTAAAGTTTGTCTTTCAATTTGTGGTCAAGAAATAAACCTATTAAAATAACGTTGCTGTTTTAGTTTCGGGTGTGTAACATGTTTCGGTTCCAGAATCGTTCTTCAACATTTATTTCGTTTTCATTATTTCGATGCAAATTAGCCACCGTAACATTTTGTACGTAAAAATATGTGTCCACAAAATGAGTTCAAAAACAAAAAAAAAAGTCAAAACCCTTTGGAACCGGTGCCGTCTTTTGGAATGGTTACGGATTTGGTTTCGAAAAATAAATCGGTTTTAATAGGTTGCGGTCTTTACAGTAATTTATAGAGTTCGGAAAAAAAACGCCCAAAACTATGCCGATATTAAGAGGCGTTAGAAGTTTTCTGAGTTCATGAGTTGCACGTCAAAAAATGCAGCAGTTTCAAAAGCCGAAATAATACCAAAATGTTGCTTTGTAAATATACAGTGGCGGGGAAACTTCCCAAATTTTGGCTTTAATAAAATTATTTTAACAAAGCCTATCAAAAAAAACATGTGTCAAGGTCTAGTACAAGAACTGTAAATTTTGTTTAAAAAATCGACGCGAAATTCGAGAAAATTTAAGGATATGTGATCAAAATTTTAAATTTTTTTCACATAATTTTTAGAATTTTTTGGAGTATTCAGTTTTGTAGTTCATTAAATTTTAATTTAGTGATATGTTAACCTTATACCACACATTTTGCTCATTTTTTGCAATTTTGTTCCCGACGAGCTAAAGGGTTTTCTTTCATATAAAAGAAATTGTCTCCATAAACTTGTACGGAGGAAAATACAGAAGTCCGCAAGAAAAAGATCTAAACATAAGGGTAGATGTACTGTTTTATATAATTCAAAACACTGCTTTCAATTCATAGGGGGATTAAGGCCCGAATATATCCTACTAGTAAACTGGCCACTGTTTTTACTTATAAATATTATATTGCCTACATTTAGGCGTTTTATTTTGCATAAAATCCGAACTATTGTTATCACAAATTTAATCAAGCAGAAAACAGATTCTGCCTGTTCGGTTTTTGATCTATAGAGCCTTTAATTTTTGAGAAAGACCACTCCCATTTTGTGTATTGAAATAACACATTGAAAATATATAAAATTGGTACTAATTACAATCACATTTCAAACCAAAATGCTCAAAATCTTATAAGCATTGTTTTACTCAAAGCAAAAACTTCTTTTGAAGACCTTATCAAATTTAAATCAAATTAAACATATTTAAATTTACCTTTGCTTCCGAGTGTAAAGCTAGAACTATTCCGAATGCATTTTGGGCGTGCAATATTTTTGCATTTCGCAGTTTAAATAAATTTTCCAAATAATTGTAAAAAAAAAAGAGTTTTCAAAAAATTCACGAAAAACTTATTACGGTATATAAAATTCTTATAAACTTCAAAGCGTTGCACATTTGTAATTTTTAACTCAAAAAAATTTATAAAAATTAACTAATTTTATAGAATTTGCTCAAAATATCTAGTTAACCGTTTGACCTGAGAAGCTTTGCTCAATCCATTTGTGTACAACCACTAGACACTTAACTGCTTTGAAATAATTTTTATTTTACTAATTTTAACAACACTTTTCACTTTTTCAACAAACAAGTAGGATGCTAGGCCGACCGCCACATTTGAACGAATGCAGAAATATCCATTGAGTAGCAGCCTTTTATAGTCGAAGCTGAGGACGACAGTTGTGTTGTGTAGTGGCGACAAGTGGCTGTAATGCTCAACGTCCATTTTCAACCAGCAACACTTCACACATTTGCTGCATGTAACACAATGTGAGGTATATCACATACAAATAAAAAGTAGTTATATACACACATACATGCTGTGCTGTGTATGTGTGCCACCCAATAATTGAAGCACTGCAAAACACAGACAGTATTTTAACACAATCGAAAATCTGAATATACACACATACTTACATACAAGCATAACGTCGTGTTGTTGAGCTGAGCAGCAAAGTATCCTGTGAAAGCGAAATAGGTGCAAATTGAGCGCAAGCGCAACACTTTTGATGTGTAAACAACTTTGAGCTCGGTATGAACTGGTCCGGTATAAAAATATTTAAATACTTAATGATTGGTTGGCTCTATGTATATATAAGTTGTGAGTGTGATTTGGCGTGTTAAGAAATTCATGTTTGACCGCTTGCTGATATGTGAAGCTCTGCTTATGTGTGTGTGCGTAATCGTACGAAAACACAATCGGCAAACAAACGAGAAAAAATATGAAATATGTTCATGATAAATATACACAGTGTTTACAAAATCAAAAACCCGTGATTAGGCATCTACAATTTGTGGTTAGTATAAGAAAGATAAAACAAGATATAGTAAAATAAAATAAAATAAAATAAAATAAAATAAAAAATTTGTCTGATTAAGAAGTCTAGCCGCTTTCTAAATGGATCAATAAGAAAAGCTATTGCGGTTGTCTCTTAGATTTTCCTATTCTATTCTAATAAAATGTTTTAATAATTAATTTAAAAAAATAATTTAAAAAAAAAATAAAAACAATAATAATTTTCATAAAAAAAAAAACAATTTTATTCTTGTCCTTGAGCTCATTCATAGTCACTGTACTTTATAAAATAAAATATATATGTATATAAAACAAAAATATATAAAATAGAAATAATAAAATATAATATAATAAAATAAAATAAAGGAAGGGAAAGGTAAGCATCAACAAAGAAAGGTACGGAAATGAAAATAAAAAAGAGGATCAGGAAGAAAAAGAAACACTAAAATATAATACAACAAAATAAATTAAAAATAGACTCTGTAAACAGAAGAGGACAGCACGCAGAGCATTGCACAATACTGCCGAGAAACGACTTCTTATAGAAAAAGTATATACTATCTAAATATCACATTCTATGGGACAACTAGAGAACACTTCCAAATTTCGAATTCCTTGTTCACAGTGAAACTATGTACTCTAAAAACGTAAAAAAGTTCCCCCAGTTTTTATTTAAATAACTCGTTGCATGCACACCAAGCGGAGTTTTTCCCCTTTATACGTATCGCATTGTCATCGCTTTCTGACCTGTGGACACAAATGTTCCAAGTTTCAAACGTCCTCAATTTTTCAAAATATTCCGTGTGCCACCTGGTGGTTTCTTTCCTTGTTGCATTGTGCACCAGTTCTGAATTATGTTCCAATTTTGAAGCATAGCATTTTGAGGAAGATATCTTAACATCGATTGCAAGAGTGTGATCTTCCGATGATCTGGTTGAAGTACTATTTGTTACCAAAAGGTCATAGTTTCATACTGCAAGAGACGATTGGCCGGGAATGCCTTGGCGTATGAGTAACATTTTTGTTGCAATATAGTGCATTTCATAACTATAGCACATGCAGAATTAAAAGTTCTCAATCGTTTATTTAGTATCATTTGAATTTAAAAAGTAAGCTAACTAAAGAATAATATAAATTCTTTTTTTTTAACTCCATGCACATTTTATATAAATTAAATCTGGTTGTGATATCGTTATGAAACTCACTACACAATGAGCTAGGAAACATAATAAACGTCATAAAGTTGTAAAATTTTCACAACTATCAACAAAAAGCAATCAAGCTTGGTAGAGAAGAGTAGCAGTTTGCTTAATTATAGTCAAATGAACTATAAAACTGAATGCTAAAAATGTTTCGGTAAATTGTTTTTAGCCCTGTTCTGAAACTCGAAATCACTTAAATTCACGTTCAACAAACTTTACTTTAACTATTAAAAAAAGAAATTAATTTTCAAATAATGAAAGTAAATACTTAAAACAAAAACGGCTATAAACGCAAAATAAAAAACCTTTAAAAGATTTGGGTACAACCCGGATTTAAACTCTTCTCCTTTCGAATCTCAGTTAAACAGTCGTGCCTCTATGCGAAAACAGTTTTTGAAATTCGAAGTTAATATGTGTAATTTCTGCATATTGTGAAGGATCGATGTATGTAAAAGATATTCAACAAAAATTTATAGAAGGTATCATTATTGAGCCAATAGAGTATAAAGCAACAACTTTTAGTTTTTTTGTCTGTCTGTGTCTCTGTTTGAACGCGTATCACTCAAAAACTGCTTAATAGAATTGAATACAGCATGCAACTTGGCATTTTCAGACGTCTAAGTTAAAACTTTAGTTCCCAGTTATTTCGATAACTCGACAGATTTCGGAGTTAGCGACCAATATGTGAACCAGGGGGGCCCATAATCTATTAGAACAATATGAGTATCAAACGAATTGAGTATTGCAATAAGCGATGGGATTAAGCTACTACTAAAATCGGACGCCCTGCCATGACAGGCTTCTCAGCAAAAAATTCGTCTCCTTTGTAGATGCCGTTCGGAGTCGGCAAAAAACTGTAGGTCCCACCAATTTGTAGGGAAAATTCAAATCGGCACACCACAAATTGGAAGAGAAGCTTGGCGCAAAAATCTCTTAGGAGGTTTATGATGATATACCTGTTGTATATCGCGCCATAGAGAGAGAGAAAATCGGACGCAGTTATTATAAGTTCTGAGATGCAACGAAGCAACTTCGGATTAAATAAAACTGTACGACTTACGGAAACAATATCGAATCACGCAATGTTCTTACAATTAAAAAATTTTTATTTTAAACGCATTTTTTTTTTAAAAAACTCTAGATCTATCGACTATTCTTTGTCTACGTCCAAAGTCCAACTTCAAACTTTGAAAAATTGCCATTAAAATTTGAAACTACTTGAAGTTTTTATAAAACTTTTGAGCACGCAGTTTTGAAGCTCATTCAATTTTACTGCAATAATGTGCAAATTAGAAGTAGCTCAAAAATTTTCGCTGAGTTTTTGGAGTGTGTTTGGTAATTTCTTCCACACACTTTAATAGAAAAGTTGAACTTTGTTCCTGCTCTCCTAACAAGAATTATCTTTCTGCCCTAATATATTAGCTGATAGCCTAACATATACTACTGTAAAACGATTGGTTGTACGCTTTCAGGCAATATAAATTTGAAATTAACAGTAAATCCTAAATTATATAAAGTGCTTGGATACATATTTCAAGCTGTGAAAAGGAGGAAGAAATAAAGTCCTAAATAATAATAAAATTGAAACTTCTCATGCTTAACTTATAAAAGCATATCTCAGCCAAAGGAATATTCTCTTTCATCAAATTATATTTTAATTGCACTCACAAACAATTTATTACAACAACACATTGATTGTACCACTGTGCCTTCTAACCATCCTGTGAGCGCAACATCGCATTGATCATGAAAACACAACGATTGAGCAAACAGTCTGAAATGAAAATTCCTCGGCAACGGTAATACGGAAAAGACGCATAGGCAACGTTATAGTGAACGCGCATGCTATATTCATTTATACATACTAAATATTTTTCGAGTACTTCGCCCGTTGCTTTTAGTTAAAAATAGAAAAGCAACAAATTTTTTAACAACTGAAAAAAAAACGTAAAAAACAAGATTTTAATTAAACAATAAAATGTAAATAAACGCACAATTGCATTGTTGTAAAGGAAAAGTGTTACAAATTTATGAAAAAAAAATAAATACAACAAAAATTTTACTGAAAATATTTATGTACTTTATATAAGTGGGCCGCTTTGGCAATATGAACTGCAGAAGAAATTAGCAAAGCTTTTGATTGTGAGTGAAAAATGAATGTGCTGATTTCATTGTAGTTTTTTGTATAAAATAAAAATGAATTGTGCAGTGTGATAGAGACCATATAAATGGTAGACGGCAGCAGTTGCAAGAATACTAAATAGATATATATAACTTAGCATTTTAACTTGCTGAGCTACATATACATAGATCTGTATATGCACAGCTTTTGTTTAGAGCCAAGCGCCATCCGGATTCTAATAAATATGTGTGTAAACAATATAAGAATATGACATTTAGAATGAATAAACGTAATTAAATTTATCCATCAAATCATACATCGAATCGGCAGAACATTTACGCTTTAGCAGCCTATTAGCCATTCCTTTTTATTTCTTTGTTCTTGCCAATATTTGTTATTGCATGCGCATTTGACATTTGTCCACACTTGTATGCATAAATACATCCATTCTTTACTTTTCAAATTCTACATATGAACATATGAGTAATTTCTGTATTAAATATTTAAGTCTGGCAATGCTTTGAGATAACACAACGATCAGAAATGGCTGTTTTGTGTTAGTTAGTTTTCTAGTTATTACATACATACATACGTTTTTTAAATTAATTTTTAAAAATACAAAACTATTTGCGGTACATTCAGTGCACACGTACTGAGTAAAAAAAGAAAAAAAACAGGTAAGGAAAGGGCTGTCTTCGAGGGTGCCGAAGACTTTATACCTTTCTGGAATACGCATCATGGTTTTAAGTGTCCGATTCTTACTCACAGTTAGTACCAACTCTGCAAAACTGTTAATTTAAAGATACATAGCCCAAACTCCATTTATCGGAAAAATCGATTGCATGAGGGTTCCTAGCTTTTTAATTCCAACAGTCATAGGCCAAAACCCGTTTATCGGAACAATGGGCCGATCATGCTAATTCCGACAAATGATTAATGCTTTACAAAATGTCTGCCTCTTCCCAAATTTCATCGAGATATCTCTAAAACTGAGGGGCTAGTTTGCGTTCAAACAGACAGACGGACAGACGGACGGACGGACAGACGGACATGGCTAAATCAACTCAGCTCATCGCCCTGATCATTTAGGTATACTTATTGGTGGGCCTATCTCTTCTTCTTCTCATACTTACAAACTTCGGACCAAAGTTATAATACCGTACCATGAAAGGTATAAAAAATACTTCACGCGATATACCTCCGATGAGATTAAGGCCAGGCTTCTCTACCACTTTGTGGTGTTCTGCTTCTAATATTTTCTACAAATTGGCGGGACCTACAGTTTTTTGCGGACTCCGAACCGCATCTGCTACAAAGTAGATGATTTTTTGCTGAGAAGCCTTCCATGGCAAAAATACACTCCGGAGTTGGCCAAACCCTTACCGAGGGGTGACTTCGTTTTAAAAAACTTTTTCATATCACTTTTAATGTTACCTGTCCAAGGGCTCGAACTTTGGACCTTCATTTTGGTAGGCCAGCTACACTACCGCCACACTACGGCGGCTGCCTAAAACTTGCTCATAGACTCAGTAATAAGCAAGAAATCGCCCTTCAGCCAAATCTACTGGTCAAAACTAGTTTCGCGAGCCGTTTACTTGTTCAGGTTCTGTAATTTTTCCATATTTGCAACTGTTATTTTTAAAGGTCAGAGGTAACAAAGTCAACGGAAATAACACCAATTGACTTTATTTCGCATTCAAATTTTTAATTTGTGCAGCTTGAGAGTGAGAGGGTTGAGAGGTGAAAGAGCAAATGAGCGGGAGAGAGAGTGCGCGTGAGGGGAAGGGCTGGAAAAAAAGGAGAGGTAAAGGTGGTGAGGGGGTGAGATTGAGAGTAGGATGGTGAAGAAGAATGAAAGGGTGAATGGATGAGAGGGAGTGAGAAACGGAGACGGAGACAGATACGAACTTTTTTATATCGGAGCTATAGTATGATCAGTTTTCTGTTTCTTGGGCAAGTTCCTAAATTGCAGGAAGAAATATTAACGGGCAGGACCACGTCTGGCGGGTCTGATGGTAGATTATAAAAGATTGGTGTACCTGCGGCACCGACCACAAAAACTTTAAAAATAGCAGGTCAAGGAAGAACAGTGTGCCCACAATTTTATAACATAAAGAAAGTGGGATAAAATGATTGGTGTCATGCGGTCATTCTCCACTTGCAGACAATTGATCTAATATTTCTGGATTTAATCAGGGCAGCAACCAAGGGAAGTGTATATAAAGGGTGTTTTTTTAGGGGTATAGAACTTCGAATTGAAATAAAACACAAGAAAATCGTTTTAAGGTCCATCAATTTGGCTTTATTGGAAGGATAATTTTATGCCATTAATGTTTAAATATGATTTCGGGCATGTGGCCGCCGCGGCTGGCTCGAATAAAGCCAATTCTACAGGTCCAATTTTCAACCACTTTTTCGAGCATATGGGGCCGTATGTCGGCAATAACGCCACGAATGTTGGCTTCCAATTCCCCTAACGTTTCTGGTTTGTTGGTGTAGACGAGCGACTTCACATATTCCCAAAGAAAATAATCCAATGGTGTCAAATCACACGACCTTGGTGGCCAATTGACAGGTCCATTCCGCGAAATTATGCGCTCATCGAATGTTTCCTTCAATAAATCGATTGTGACGTGCGCTGTGTGGCATGTAGCGCCGTCTTGTTGGAACCACAACTCATCCACATTCATGCCATCCAATTCGGGAACAAAATAGTCGGTTATCATGGCTCTATACCGGTCTCCATTAACGGTAGCTGCCTCTCCAGCATTATTGCGGAAGAAGTATGGCCCAATGACTCCACCAGCCCATAGAGCACACCAAACAGTCAGTTTTTGTGGATGTAATGGCGTTTCAAGGGTCTCATGTGGATTCTCTTCACTCCAAATGCGGCAATTTTGCTTGTTGACGTAGCCATTCAACCAAAAATGAGCCTCATCACTGAACAAAATTTTGCGATGAAAATCAGCATCGAAATCAATCTCATTTTCGGCCCATACACCAAAATCACGACGCATTGCATGGTCTCGCGGCTTTAATTCTTGCACAAGCTGGATCTTGTAAGGTCGCAAGCCAAGATCTTTGCGCAAAATCTTCCATAAAGTTGATGGACAAAGCTCCAATTGCTGTGCACGGTGGCGAATCGATTCATTCGGGTCCTCTTCAACACTTTGCTCTACAGCGGCAATTGTTTCTTCGGTGCGCACTGTTCGACGTCTCTGCGGATGCGTATTATCACATAGAGTAAACGTAGTGCGAAAACGATCCATGGTTAACCGAATTAATTGCTCTGATGGACGATTATGTCGACCATAAAATGGACGGAGCTCACGGTAAACTTCGCGAACTGAACCATTATTTTCGAAATAAATTTGCACGATTTGCAAGCGTTGTTCTTTTGTCAACCTGTTCATGATGAAATGGCAAACCAAACTGAACATAAATGACATTAGAGTTGCCAGATTTGACCACAAAATGCCAGTTTTATCTCTATTCGAAAAACAAACCTGTAAAAAAAACACCCTGTACATAACTTTAATTGCAAATATAACTATTTGAAATACAGATTTTGTATAACTGGTTTCAAACTAGTCAGCTATAAACTAGTATGAGTACGCCCACAAAATGTACAGTCACTGAACCAGACAGTTTGCTTAGTAGTGCAGGGCAATGATGAAATGAAGCCTCTTTGAAAATTTTATAAATATCGGTTGAGGCCTCTGAACCTCTATGCAACACACACCCACATATTTTTAAGATAAAACTCCGTAACATAACTTAGTAGATATTCGGCCGAAACTTCTAACGACACATTTTTTTTCATTCGTCAGTACCTACTATCGCTTAAATACTAGCCACAAGAGCAATAATTACAAAGAGAAACATATAGTTGCAGGAAAATAAAGAAGAACTAGAAGAACAATAACGAAAACCAAAACAAAAATAAATACATAAATAAAACCCAAAATTCTGCCGAATAGTTTATGAATCATGAGATTTGTTATCGATGGTAGTTCACTCGAAATAGCTACATTCATACTAGACCTGTTAAGTAATGATTAATAATCGTAATGATTAGACGTTTAATAAATAATTTTTTGAAAAAGGGTACTAATGATTGATTACCCATTGTATTGGGTTTTAAATAATAATTTTTTTTTTAAATTGAAAGAGAATCAAAAAAATCAAGAAAAAACAAACATAATCAAAAACTAAGGCGAATTTATACCAGGTGATATCACGGCGAATTTGTTGCTGTATACACACACATACTTCATGTGTTTTGTTTTTACTTTGGCGGCTTCTCGTGTCAGATTGCATAGAATTTTTTTATTTTAACAGAAAAAGCCACTACTCGTATATTCTTATGAGATCACCTGCAAGTGAATTCGCCTTGTCAAAAACAATCAAATTTTTTTTTAGTTTTTTTTTGGATTGTTTGATTACTTTTGATCGTGTTTGGTATTGTTGCAGACAAACATAAACGCTTAGAGAATGAAAAAATCACGAAAAAAAAATAATCAAAAACAATAAAAATATATATAAAAAAAACAAAAACAATCAAAAAAATGTTTGGTGATAATTTTTTTAGTTTCTTTGATTTATTTATTTTTTTTTTTTGATTACTTTTGAATTTTTTGCAATGCTAATCAATTAGTAATTGCGGATTTTTGAAAACAATTAAAATAATCTTATTGCTTGAAAGAGACTCCAATCAATTGATTACTCAATTCTAATAGGAATTTAACAGCCCTGATTCATACATATTTAGTATGTGCGTATACAACAAGTTGAAATACCTCCAATAACCCAATAAACAATCCAAAGTGAATCCTGCTTTCATTGGTATTGCCAAAACTGGAAGTTCGATATCATTTAAAAAATATATTTGAAAAATATTTAATTTGGCAAATATTGATTACAAACTAGCTTATTATAATTTTATTGGGGACATTCCATATATATTGAAACAAAACAAATTTCAACTATAAAAGACAACTTAGAAAACATGTGGCATTCTGATTTGATTTCTTAGCTAAATCATTTAGTTCAAGACACGCTTTTAACAAATGACCCTATTTACCTGTTCGTCAGGCGTAATTTAGTCGTAATTAGAAAATGTTACTTGTTTTGAAATTCGACTTTAGATGTCTATAGCTTTGTATTGGGAACATATAATTTGCACAGATCTTGATAATCGAATAATTGGTTACTCGCTTAAGCGACTTACAGTAGTTCCATACTCAAACCGTCAATATTCGAATAGTGACAGGTTGTCGATTATTCGAAATCGAATATTAGCTATTCGATTTTCCCACAGCTCAACAGCTGCTATTCGACTAATCGCTTTGCCGCATAATCAATTGTAAACAAAAGCCATAATATTTTAAATATCAATCAAAGGGCAACATAAAGTAAATATATCGAGCAGCAGCTTTCTATTTTCTTTCTCTAAGAGTATGTGTTATAGGTTATGTGTGTTCTAAAAACCGGGAAGCATGTAGTAAAAAGGCAGAAAAGATACTTTAGAAAGATTTTGCTAATATTTAGCAAAGTGGCTGAACTTCAAACAATCGAAGCTATACTAAAGTATTTCTTGAAAATAATAGGTGTCTTTTTGCGCATGCGTGCATGTCTTTCATTGTCCCACACCTCTGATACAAAAATTTGGACATTTATTACATGGCATTTTATAAACCGTAATTGGAAAAAAATTAAAAAAAAAAAACCAAGAGCTCAATAGAAGGCGAGAGCTTGTTCATAATGAACAGTTTAGTTTTTAGTTTGACTGGTTTGCGGTCAGTTTAGTCCTCAGCGAATAGGAAAAGTTCTAACTAAAGGGGATCACTTTGCTGTGAGATAGTTTTCAGTCGAGCTTTATTTTGACATTTTTGTATTCACTAAGATTTTATATCCGATCATCCACATTCTTCCAAAGAATGCCTTCTAATTTCTATTGCTACTCATATTCCCGGACCAAGTTTATTCCGATTTATGACATATCGAAATGTTATATTTCCTTTTCGAACACTTTTTACAGCCTATGCAGCTCCGTGGCCACATGAATCTGCAGGGAAGATGTCACAAGAATCGCGTGAGGAACTTGAACCTCTATAAAATACAGTGACACACCCATATACACATTAATTTTTTTTTATAATATGTAATCCTTTGTCTTTATCAACAAGCATTCCAATTCCTGAAAAACTTTCAATCAAATTCATTAAGAGTAAATTGCTTGAGGCATTTTAAATAAAGCAATTGAAGCCAGAATGCGGAAAGCGGGTCAATATAAGCAACAAAGGTATAACAACAAACCGGAGAGTAATACTATGCAGTGCGCAGATATAGATCACAGATCTCACGTCGCGAGTGAATAAACTCGTCTACAAATATAAATGTGTACATACAAACAGCAGTATATACTTCTTTTTATCATCCTTATTTATGTATTCGATTGCAGATTTCCGTATTTTAAGAAAATCAGAAGCAAAAATATTTCCTTTTACTTATGTATAGATGTTTCTACATACATTCATCTACATGTAGGAAAAGTATTTAAAAAGAAAAGTCGACACAGAGCAACCATATCGCCTGCCATCGTTGGATGCAATAACGTGTAAAGGTTTTTTTTTTCATTTCTGCTTACATATGAATGTCTAAAAATAAGATCGCGCCGGTTTCATCGTACTTCCAACTGTCTGCGGTCTATAGGAGACTCCGTCGCGCGCCGAATTATTTCTTTTATTACAATAACCAAATATGTGTATGTTGTTGTTGATCTTTAAGATTGCATTGTTGATAGCTAATCATGTTCGTAGTTCATGTGCTGGCTATTTCATCTTAATTCCTCTTTCTACATCGCCAACAATAGCCACATTCTTTTGTTAATCGCGTTGCACAAGAATAACCAAGCTAATATACAATTTCCTTTTGACCTCTCTACTATTATTTACCACCATAGCAGAAGCGAGTGCACACAAATGAATTATTCCCAGAGAGGGTGAACGTACTCGTTAACAAATTGAGTGCCAATTTATCACCGGTGATCACAACAAAAAGCTTCCCTTAGTTGGCAGTGTATTACCGGTGATACACGCTTAGACCTTAAAAACCATAACTCTCTCAAATCAACAGTTACTGCTCCACAGTGATCGCAAAATAACCCTACTACCATACGCGGATAAAGAAGTGGATTTTCTCCATGCGCGTGGCGTAGAAATGTCGTTACCCATCGCCCTCGCACTCATTAAGAAACCCCATAAAGAAATAACAAAGATATACTCCTCTAAATAAAAAACTTCCCAAAACAAACTTAACAGGATAGCAAAGGCTGCATACTCTGAGGCACTGATAGGGTTGCCACAACATTGCTGGTTATATCCATAAAACTCTTTAAAACACAGAATAAAATTCTATTAATTTTCCAAAAATTATTTTTATTCATTTCACGTGTCTATATAATTTATTCAATATATTTTTAGAAACATTAATTAAAAGTAGGAAGTATTTATAAACGATAAACCACAACAAACTAGACTGAAATATAATAAATAAGCCAGCAGTAAAAAAAATTAAATTATATAAAATTAAATTTAATTTAATTTAATTTAAACAAATTAAAATATATTAAATTAAAGTAATTGAAAAGAAATGAAATGAAATTAAATGAAATAAAATTTAAAAAATTAAATAAAATAAAAAAAATAAAATAAAATAAAATAAAATAAAGTAAAATAAAATAAAATTCAATAAAAAAAAATAAAACAAAATTAAGTAAAATAAAATAAAATCAAATCAAATCAAATAAATAAAATAAAATAAATTAAAATAAAAAAATTTAATTAAACTATTTTAACTTAAATATAATAAAACTTAATAAAATAAAGTATAATTAAAAAAAAAATAGTAAAATAAAGATAAAAAATGGAGCAACTCCTCTAATCTATTTAAAAAAACAAAATAAATTAAAATCTAATTAATTTAAATAAAAAATTAAATATAAAATAAAAATAGAATAGAACAAAATAAAAAAAAAACTAAATAAAATTAAATAAAATTAAGTAAAATAAAATAAAATAAAATAAAATAAAATGAAATAAAATGAAATAAAATAAAATAAAATAAAATGAAATAAAATAAAATAAAATAAAATAAAATAAAATAAAATAAAATAAAATAAAATAAAATAAATAAAATAAAATAAAATAAAATTAAATTAAATTTAATTAAATAAAACAAAATAAAATAAAATAAAGTAAAATATAAAATAAAATAAAATTAAATTAAATTAAATAAAAAGAAGTAAAATAAAATAAAATTAAATTAAATTCAATTGAATTAAATAAAATAAAATTAAATTAAATTAAATAAAATAAAATTAAATAAAATAACATAAAATATAATAACATAAAATAAAATAAAATAAAATAAAATAAAATAGAATAGAATAAAATAAAATAAAATAAAATAAATTAATTTAAATAAAACTAAATTAAATTAAATTAAATTAAATTAAGTAAAATGAAATAAAATTAAATTAAATTAAATAATATAAAAATAAATAAAGTAAAATAAATTAAAATAAAAAATTTTTATTAAATTATTTTATAATTTAATTTATTAAAATAAAATTAAATTCAATTAAATAAAATAAAATAAAATAAAATAAAATAAAATAAAATAAATTAATTTAAATAAAACTAAATTAAATTAAATTAAATTAAATTAAGTAAAATGAAATAAAATTAAATTAAATAAAATAATATAAAAATAAATAAAATAAAATAAAGTAAAATAAATTAAAATAAAAAATTTTTATTAAATTATTTTATAATTTAATTTATTAAAATAAAATTAAATTCAATTAAATAAAATAAAATTAAATTAAATTAAAAAGAATAAAATAAAATAAAATAAAATAAAATAAAATAAAATAAAATAAAATAAAATAAAATAAAATTAGATTAAATTAAATTAAATTAAATTAAATTAAATTAAATTAAATTAAATTAAATTAAAAATAAAATAAAATAAATTAAATTAAATAAAATTAAATAAAATTAAGTAAAATAAAATAAAATAAAATAAAATAAAATCAAATAAAGTAAAATAAATTAAAAAAAATTAAAATAAAAAAATTAAATTAAACTATTTTAACTTAAATATAATACAACTTAATAAAATAAAGTATAATTAAAAAAAAATAATAAAATAAAGATAAAACAAATGGAGCAACTCCTCTAATCTATTTAAAAAAACAAAATTAATTAAAATCTACCAGGTTTGTGGCTCTTTATTTAGTCGAGTTGGTGCTGTCCACGCATTTAAAAGTTTTACCGGGGGATCTTTTGCACATCGGTGACAAAAGAGTGCCAATAATATATGACGGAGAAGTGATTTAAAAAAAGAGTTTAACATTAAAATGTGTTTAGCTGTTCATTGTGAATAGGTGTTGGCGGTACTGTAAGCCATTCTACATACAAATATACAGAAATAAATTATATACATATGCACACACATTTTATTGTTTTGGTATCTTCATTGTTCGTATTTAAATATATTTTTCTAGTCCACTAAGAAAGAAAATCATTGCATTTAGGTGAATAATGGGGTCAGGGCCCTACGTGTTAAGTATCGGCATAACAAATACCGAAGCGATTTCTCACACGATGACTTTTCGTAGACGAAATGATTTCGTAAAAATTGTGTAAAAAAATTTTCAAAACCAATAAAAGCAATGTGTGCAACACTTATATTTCTACGTTAAATGTTTAAAACAGCCTAAGTATTTGCGTCGAAATTTTGAAAGAAAACTGAATAATTGGTTTTATAAGCAAATCTGTGGCAAGCGGCAATAACATACAAAGTTGTTTGTTTCTTCGTACCTAAATGACTATCATACAAAAAAATGTATGTGCTAAGAATTAAACCAAGGAAGTGCCTTTCTTGCATGCTTTACTTTGTAATAACAACCTAATTTAATATTGGTAGTGGGAAACTGCATTTGTTTTTGGTATTAAATATTAGCTTAGAAACACCAACCAAATTTTTGTTTCATCGAGATAGATAAAAATACTGGAATGACAGCTTAAGTTGGTTTAAGAGTTTAAACCAAAATTTTTTTAAAGAAAAAAAATAATAAATGAACATGTTTTTCCATATCTGCTGAAATTTACATTGATGAAGTACATTTGACTGTTCTGAAATATATTTTACTATTTCTGAAATACATTTTACGATTTCTCAGGAACACTTTATGCTTTCTGAAGTACACTTGGAAAAGTGTAGTAAAAAAATTACTTATCGTGAAAAAAGTCAATAAAAAGGATTAGTCTACTTCTTCATTTTCTTGGATAGCTTACCGCATAAAAATTAAAAAAAAAAAGAAAATCATCAAAAATGGGCAATCGTTAATTATTTAATAATCATTTTGAGTATCTTTTATTATTTCGGAATTTTTGGATTTTTAAGTAATCGTAAAAATCATGATTTATCATTTTAATGTTATCTATTACTAGTTGCTCTTTGGTATAATCATTGTTAATTAAAAGGAGCATGTAGTCAATTGATAACTAATGTATTATACTAATTTAAGAGGTTTTACTGATACTAGAGTTCGCCCAGTGGTTGAAATTCAACCAGTAAACTTTATTTTATTTTATTTTTTTTCTGTATCTTTTATCTGCCTTTTTTTCTTCCTTTCTATGTCGTTCCTTTCCTCTAACATATTTTTATTTTCCTTGACTACTTCTTTTACTCTCTTATTTTATTTTTTCCTTTCCTCAAACTTCTTTTCCTTTCCCTTCCCTCCCTTTTATTTTCTTTCTTTCCCCTTCGTTTTCTTACCTTTCCTTTAATTCCCTTTCCCTTCCCTTCCTTTCATTTCCTTACCATTCCTTTCTTTCCTTTAATTTTCCTTCCTTTCCTATCCTTTTCATTCCCTTCCCTTTCCTTCTCTTTCCTTTTTTTCCTTTAATTTTCCTTCCTTTCAATTCTTTTCCTTTCCTCTATTTTCCTTTAATTTTCTTGGGTGTTTAATACTCTTTATGAGAAATCATTTATTTTATTTTTGTAAACCCTGTTTGTAGGTATCACCAATGAATTTTACATATTTGCTCATATTTTACCTTGCTTGTTTAATGTATCCAACAAAGCAACTTTTCGTGCTCTCAGGAGAGCAGCTGACACTGGGCATCGTAGCCAGTTATCAATACAATAACAACAACTAAAGCAAAAATGCATGGCACAACAGAGTATCTATAGTGCGAATACTTATTTTTCATTGGTCCACTACCAACTCTTCGCACTCACAGTGAGAGCCGACCACACGAATGCCACAAAAACATGCATGGCAAGTCTACTCACACTACTACGGCTCTTAATTTTTTCCTACAAAGCAACTCCTCGGCCATGCTCACGATTCAGCATAGTACACAAAAAGCAAGTACACACACAGACAGCGTGTCTATCATTCCCACAACAGCCGGTTCTATCGCACCGGAATGACCCGGGTTTTTTCACCCGGCCAAGGCCTGTTATTTCAGTGTAACCCTGCCCAATCTGGGGCAGAGCGAAGCACTGTTAACAACAACAACAACAACAGCGTGTCTATAGTGTGAATAAGTGAATGTGTAGTGGTGTGACTTTTATGTTAAATTTTTTATATTAAAATGATTTTTTACATTTTTTTTATTTACGGATAAAAGTACACCTCAAAATTTCCTATCTATACGTATATAATTTGTATACCTTAGAATTATAGTTTAGCAGAAAACGGTTCTACATCTCATTCATCTTGTCTATTTATATATAAGATAATACTTATTTATTTAAATTCTTCCTAAAAATTTTAAAAAACTACTTTGGCTATTATTAGTTGTTTATGTTTGTAAAATCGACAGTTTAGTTTTAATTGGTTTAACGTTGTTTCACAAAATCAAACAATTCATGAATACGAAATGTTTTTTTTTTTTAAGAAATTATGCGAAAAGCGTAAATCAAAATAAATGTGATTGGCATATTGCTGCAGAAACAATAAAATATATCTACATATTTTGGCAAATTTTGATACCAATATACACACATACAAATGGATACAAGAAATTATTCATATATACAGTTGTGTTCGATATAATAGTAGTGAAATTAAATTGGATATCGCCCGAGAAAATAAAAAGAAGTGGTGTTTTTAATAATTTTCATTTAAAACATAGCGAACTCCATAACAGAAACAACATAAAAAGAAATTTCAAAGTTTACACAAAGTTCAGGAAAGTTAATTAAACTTTTAAAAATTTATATTAAAATTTCAATATTTTTCGAAGAATTTTCAGTTTTATAGCTCATTCAATTTTAGCACAATAATGCGAATGTTAAAAGTACCTCAAAATTTCTCCTGAACTTTTACAATTTTTTTTTCCAGGATAAGGAATATTTTTTCCCATACAAAATTAATTTTTCTTCATGCGTTGTATGGCAAAAATCATGTCACCCTTGACGAAAAAAATTCTGAAAATTCAGGAAGGTTTTTGAGCACGTTCTAACTTGGTAGGTTTACAAAACTGCGTACTCAAAAATTTTTCAAAAATGCTGGCAAGAAATTTGAAGATTTTAATGGCAATTTTTTAAAGTGTAATTAACTTTCCTGAACTTTGTGTAAACTTTCACATTTCTTTTTATGTGGTTACTGTT
The DNA here is from genome assembly GCA_949987695.1 of Merzomyia westermanni. NCBI lineage: Eukaryota > Metazoa > Arthropoda > Insecta > Diptera > Tephritidae > Merzomyia > Merzomyia westermanni. The sequence continues at coordinate 104,936,831 of OX465293.1, forward strand.
ATGGAGTTCGTTATATTTTTAATAAAAATTGTTAAAATCACAGCTTCTTCTTATTTCGTCGAACGATATCCATTTTAATTTCACTACTATTTTATTTAACACAGCTGTATGTATTTGCTTGCCAAACTTATAAGAAAACGCGTGAATTATATAGTGCAAAACAAATCGTAAAGTATTCCCAATGTGACTACTGAAAAAAACTGAAAATCTATACATCGTATAAGCTGCATAACAACAAGTTTTTTAAAGTGTTGGACGGATCATATGAATGTTCATACAAATGTGCTTTAAAGTTGCACAATAAAACAACCAAAGTTAATGAAACGTTCAAGTTGACATCGCTACAAAGTGCATTAGCAAGTAAATGATGTGAGAATGTCGAAAAAACCACGAGGGAATATTCACAAAATTCGTGAATTCGAATTGGAAAAGGTGAGTAAATAAAAAAACCATCATCACGCATACATATAAACCGAATAGAACAGGAAGTAAGAATAAGCTGAACCTGAAAGGGTGGGCATTTCATGCGAAAAGGTTACTCATACGCCACGGCAAACAAATGGGGTGAAGCTTAATTTGTGGCGACAAGTACCCGAACGAATATGCATTTTTGAATCGAAGCCGAACCTTTAGCGAACTTTTGGCTTAATATACTAATCAGCTGATTCTCGTAGCCGATACTTTAATTAGTAAAGTCGATTAAGAACAATTTCTTATAAATTTTTTGTTTATTTTTTTTTTTTGATTTTGATTAGGGGTAGAACTTGTTTTTTATAAAAAACGAAAATGAAAATTTTTTTAAAAATTACTCACATTTTGTGGTATCCTACCCGATTTTTTTTAAGTAAATAAATAATAGTTCTCTTTCCCTCTAGTAGAAAATAAAGTGCATTTAATTTTTTGATTTTTTACTTAAATTATAAATATATAACGAAACTTTTTTTCCACCCTATAGATTATAGAATACGTTCAAACAAATTTTTGTCCCCATTCGGTCAATTATTTATCTATACATCGGGCCGCGAGCCTCAAAATGTAGAGCAAAATTTTTTTTTGTTTTATTCACGCTATAAGTATAATAAATTTCACTTTGCTTTGCACTCACTAGGTACCTGAATTTTTTTTTAGGTGATAGCTTTATAACGATTATTTTATGAATCGCGCTTACGAACTCCAGTATCATTTCGAGTTTGAGTACACAAAAGCTGACGGTATCTTCACACCTTCTTTTGCAGAGTTCTCAATATTGTTGGACTTAAAAATTTCAAAATCTTCAATAACGATTCCAATGTAAAGCCTACTTCGCCAGGATGGTTGGATTCTAAGTCCACTTTACTCGTTTTGAAATATAGCCAGAGTAATCAATATATGGAATTTTATGCTACATTATTGGGGGTGCATGCTTTTAAGAAAGGGCTCCGATGACGCACTCTGCTTTCCGAAATCAGTTGTAGCTCTGTTTTAGAAAATGCAAAACCACCTTTCTCGCTTGCTGCACTCCTACATAGAAGTAGTGACTGACAATTCTGCCGGTATATTAACATGGACTGGCTGAGATAGCAAGATTTCTGCACTTGGTGGTGAACGAAAATAATGTGTTCAATGTCCAGAACCGCTAAAACTTACTACAAATCTGCCAACTCCATTTGCTTTGCTTTGCATTTTGAGTTTTGAATTCACTAGAGTGCTACGTATTTTGCAAATTCATCAATTTTCGACAAACTATTTTAAGCTTAACGATCAGCTGTTGTGCATTTGACAAAACCAAATGTAAACAAAATAAAACTGAATTTCGAATTTACATATTTTGAAGTAGTGAAGTACTTGTCAGATGCCACAAATAATGATTCTTTTTGTTTTTTACTCATTCTTAAGTACTATTTTATTTTTCCTAACAAAACTCAAAGCATATCCTGAACTATGGCAAATTTCACCTTAAAAATTTGAACGAACATCCGTCTTGCTCGGATGTGGGTGACGCCAAAAATAACTTATTGAAAATTTTACTATAAATGGATGAAAATGGGTATGAAATTATTCGCGCCTTATTTCCATCTCATAAATACCCATTTCTATTACTAAATACTCCTTTTCTCCATTAAAGGTAGAGTTTCCAAAAATTTGTCTTTAGGATCAAGAAATTTAGATTAAGAAGTTTGTTATTTCAAATTTATAAGCCGAAATTCCGGATAGTTAAGGATATATGATGCTTTGAGTTTTATTATGAAAAATAAAATAGGACTCAAGAATGAGTAAAAAATAAAAATAATCATTATTTGGTCCTTGATACTTGTATTTATATGAAAATAAAGTCTTGCAGACATTCAAAAATGTCCGGCGAACAATTTATTTGAAATTGGGTTTTTTTGTTCTATTTTGTTGAAATTTACAGAAGTTACATTTTTTACTAGAAGTCAATCCCCTACTTTTGAGTGTTACTCTCTCGCTCTCAGCCATTTTTTAGTGTTTGACAATTTTTGTCAGAAAAGTATGGGATCATATTGGGGTTGTATCAGGGCATCGTAATATAGATCGGCGGCCACATTGGAAATTGCTTCTCTAAAGCGTCAGAACAGCACAGCACATGTTAAAACATGAAGAAACCGATTGCAGGAAAGTTTGACAGTTTAGAGAAAATTAAAATGGAACAAATCTAATCAGCTGTTGAGATGATATTACCTGTATAGGTATGTAAAAACAGCTGTTCGTGACATAGCAAGGCAACAGAACTTACACTTGAAATTTAGAGAGCATTTTTACACTATTCTCTCTTCGCACCTAGTCTAGTAAGTAACCAAAAGAATGAATATATGAAAGACAAGTTTGTTTGGGTTTGTTTGGCCTTTGGTGTCATTTGTATTGAAGATAAAATATTATTTATGATGAAACTGCATAAAAAGCGAAATGAAATGAGGGGCTTAAACAAGGTCCTTTAACTTTCTTCTAAACTCGCTGAAAATGGCATCGCTACATATTTATCTTGTGTTCTTCCGTAAGTTATTCAATTTTCGAAGTTATACGCAGACCACGTTTTTGTTACCTGCTGAACATGTCTGGGGAGAGTTTTACTTTGTGTTTAAACAAAAATATGTCTCCATACAACTAATGAGCCCTCTAATATACCACACACAGATATGGATAAGCTTTTTTTTACCGTAAAAAAATCATGCACACAATATCGTAACAAACAAATGAAAACAAATCGTAACAGACCAAATACTTTGGCTTTAAGCCAAAAATGAAATGTTCCGCGCTAAACAAATGAGCATTTCATGCGTCGCACTTTCCACCATGCTTTTTTTTGTTTTTTTTTTGTGTTATTCAGTGATTAATACAAATTACTAGAGAATGACCAAACTTCTGTTTTTTGTTGTTGTTTTCATAGTACTAGCTCCGGCTTTGTCGGCCCGTCCAGTCATGGATGCGAATTCAAATGGGTTGTACAGCCTTAAAGAGGATAAAATCACGAATCCAATCATACGGGTAGTAGGAGTGACTTCGGCCTCAAGGTAGATCGAATTCGACCCAAAAAAAAAAACGAAAGCAAAAGTCTTTTATGGAAGTCAATAATTTTTATCCGTGAGTTCTTTTCGGCACTCGATATCATCGCTCTAGTGAGCAGCTTTTGTGCTTTTCTTCGGCTATCTGGCTGTTAAAAAGTATTTTGTGCGAATGATTTGTCTATCGCGAGTTACCATCAATCTCTTTCGAGCTCTCGGAAAACACAGTTAGTCTATAGTTCGGCTTCGGTTTAGTTAGTCCTTAAATTGCATTGTTCAACCTTTCGTTTTACAAATTATGATCTATTCACACATATCTGCAATGGGAACGAGACGTGACAGTGCTATCGAAAAAATATCGTTGCCTTGTTATCAAATGCAATTGATATTTTTTCGACTTTCCTCGGATACGTTGATCTTCTCTTTTGTCAGTTATCCTAAATTTTATGATTTTTCTAAAAAAAAAGGCACGGAAAAGGATTGCATATGTACAAAGCTATCCTGGAGGAAGCATGGGGTGAGTGCATCTAAGTCACCACAGTAATCGACTATTGTGGTGAATTAGTGTGTGACACTGTTAACGAGGCGTCTACTCTTTGGGCAGCATTCTACGCGCGAAAAATAATGACAGCAGCCAATTGCCATTTTTCCGTTTACTTGTAAGACGTGTGGTTGTAGAAAAAACTTTATTTGCCCCCGAATCTTTTTTCTTGAATTCCTCGTCTGCTCTTTGACTTGTTAGTAAGTGAAAGATCACTTTCCGACAAACCGTTGTTTATTTAACTAATTTCGTATACTGAAGCATCCAATAATTACTAAAAAATAATCTCTTTAAAAATTTAATAAATTCCAGATCCAATTGGTTGATGAATTTGATATTTTACAAATAGTGGGTGAAGGATGGTTTGGAAAGATTTTGCTGGTCGAACATCGTGGCTCTCAGACTGAAATGGTGTTGAAAGCTGTGCCAAAACCATATGTCTCAATACGTGATTTCTTTAGAGAATTCCACTATGGATTACATCTGGGTATACATCGGAATATTGTGACCACATATGATGTAGCCTTCGAGACAGCCGGTTTCTATATATTCACACAAGAGTATGCGCCACTCGGTAAGCAACAAAACTAACTTTGCTAATTTAAAACTTTGCTTATTATATCTTTTTGTTTTTCATCAATGAATTGCAGGTGATCTCACATCCAATGTGACCGATACGGGTGTTGGTGAGGAATATACTAAGCGTGTAGCTAAACAAATCGGTGCAGCTTTGGACTATATGCATTCAAAGTTAGTAATAGCTGCCTTACACATTAAACACAATTTTATAATCTTCTGCTCTCTCACCTAGAGACATTGTACATCGAGATGTTAAACTGGATAATGTACTCATTTATCGTTCCGATTTCACACGTGTGAAAATTTGCGATTTTGGCGAATCCTATCAAGCGGGTACAATAGTTGAGCGTCGCAACGAATGGCTGCCTTACAGTCCACCAGAAGTATTAGCTATCAAACCGGAAGGCACATACACGTAAATAAACCGTTAAATATATAAAAGTGCCAGTTCTAAATCATGATTTTCTTTTTTAATTTGATAGCGCCGAACCCAGTCATGACGTTTGGCAATTTGGTATTGTCATCTTTGTTTGTCTAACTGGTTGTTTGCCCTGGCAAAAGGCCGCTTCCGATGATCCGCGCTATGTACGCTACTTAACGTGGTTTGCAGCAAATATTTTGCCAATGCGTCGTACACCAAAACTTTTCAAGTTACTCAGTTCGCGCGCTCAACGCATGTTTAAACGATTTCTGGATCCACGTTCTGAACGGCGTCCAAAAAATTTAACTGACTTATCAAAGTTCCTCGATGATCGTTGGTTGGCAAAAACAGCTGAGAAAGAAATGGCTGAGTATGAAACCGACGAATTATGCCCATCCATGTATTCCTTCCATAGTAGCCCAGATGAAAAGCACCGTTTATTATACACATTGGCCAATTGTGGTTTAGAAACAAATGTTGATAGACAATCGAAGAAAAATCGTATTAAGGATTGGATAGAAGCTTCAGTTATAACGGAGGAGGATGAGGTGAGTTACTTGAACGAGAATTTGCATAGAATTCTTGATATAAGCTTTTAAAATGAATATTTAGGGAATCTTAATGGTTATGAGCTGATACACCCTCTTTGAATGTGTATGTTGTTATTGTTGTTACAATCTTTTAAAATCTATTTTTTTATCTTCGTCCTACCCATGGTACTGTGTCCTACCAGTTTTCCGTGACCAAATTGATCATTTTTGTTTTATATCGCTTGATCGATCACCAATTTTTGTAAAAAATTAGCAAACAATTTATATCAATTGATCCAAAAACCGACGTCATCACCTCGAAGAAGCGCATCTACATACATACATACATTTTACTTAAGCCTTTTGTGACTTCTGTTGGAAGTTTTCGAGGGGCGCCTTTACCACTCTTACCCTGTCTGTCCATCGTACGACAAGGGGGTCGACCCTTCCACTAAGTCATCGTCTCGGCTTTATTATATCGGTCTAACAAAAACAGGAAATTCCACCGAACTTCCCTGTCGAAGCCATTTTCTGAACCAAATGGGAGGAGCACCTAAACATAACCACAAGATTTCATTCGCTTTTGCGATAAGTTCGTGTCGGATCTTAAGAAATGCGAGAGCTGCTCGATATCCCTCCCCTCGTAGGTAGAATAGAATAATTGCTGAGGTACTGCACTTCGACCTTTAGGTCTATTGTGCCATCTTCTGTTTATAGTACATCAGCCAGGCCGAGCTCCCTTAAAAAGTCAAGGATTGTGTTCGACTTGATGGAGTGTACATCCCTCTCCTCCTGCTCGTGTGTGTCTTTATCTGCAATACCCTGTAAGTATCCCTGTTACGATCCTGAGACTTCTCTTCACGAGATTGATTAGGGTCTTGAATCGCTCGTTATTATATCCCCTCAGCAGTGCCTTTGCTTGTCACAGCCCTGTCGTTTGAGCCCAGTGATGATCTCTCAAGTTTACCACGTCCTAACGTAGCATCTGTTTGATGGTGTGTTTCTCTATTGCCTATGAATTATTATAAGCTTCCCTGGTATCGGATCCCACTGTCTGACAATCATTGTAAAGGTTCGTCCAAGACCAGGCTCCACAGGAGGGGTGACAGAACTTACCCTTGTGGACAGTCCTTCGTTATACTAAGTTGTATGGTGTAGTATCCCGCTAAGGTTTCGGCCCAAATCCTGAAATTGAACCTCACTTGTTTGGAGAGCCCGTCTAACACTGTCGGTGTGTTGTCGAGGGCTACCTCTACATCTAAGAAGGCACATAGTACCACTTCTTCGCATTCGAACGCGCTCTGTATTTCGTCGGACAGTTGATACAGAGCAGGATCCTTCGATCTGCCTGCCCTGTAAGCGTGCTGCCCAGGATGCAGTGACATACGTTCCAGAGCGTTTGATCTGATATCGTTGTCTACAATGTTGCCCATTGCTTTAAGAGCAAAGGATGTTAGACTGATTAGTCTGAAGGACTTCAATAGAGAACGACCCATTTTTCTTATTTTGGGTGTAAATATCACTTTTTCTCTTCTCCACACTTTTGGAATATAGGCCAGCGCTAGACTTTCTCTCATGATTCCTGTAAGGTGTGGGATTAGTTTCTCCCCTTTCTTCAGAAAGACCGAATCTGAATCTCCTTCCGATTTAGCGATGCATCTGGGATGTAGGCTGCTCGCAGGGTACAAACTCGTCTGCGTCTGGAAACCACAACGCTACAAACAACAAGCCCGTTCCTTTTTTGTCGTATCCTATTTTTTGACCGCACGGAACTTTTCATCTCGGTAAGTTCCTATGTAAACTCCCATTTCACCATTCCAAACATTTTACCCGCATGTGTGGTGTCTCCCCATGGCACGTACCATCTCTTCAACTGCGCAACAGACCTAACTTCCCTAACAGTATTTATTAAAGGCGCTTGATAAGAATTTTGGGCCTAGACGTCGTTGTTGTTGTTGTTGTTGTGGTAACGACCAAAACATTCCCCGAAAGTTTTGGGGAGTGTTGTCGAATTAACGGTCCTTGGCCGGATTTGAACCCGGAACGCTCCGGTACTCCCTAGCGGTACTGCCCGACTGTCGTGGTAGCTATTTATGACCAGTGAAACCTTCTAGGTCATGTCAACCCTCCTTCCGAAAGGAAGGATAAGATGGGTAATGAGAGGTGAGAGACATCATATCCCTAGATTAACCATCGAGTTGCACGTCATTACCTTTGTGCATAGTAGTCGCCTCCTACGACCGGTATGCCTACCTCGGGCGTATTCTAAACCCCTAACCCGCAGGGGTCGTTGTTGTTGTTGTTAACAGTGCTTCGCCCTGCCCCAGATTGGACAGGGTTACACTGAAATAACAGCCCTTGGCCGGGTGAAAAAACCCGGGTCATTCCGGTGCGATAGAACCGGCTGTTGTGGGAATGGGTCGTCCTACCTTTTAATATAATCTCTGAAAATGCTCTATGTATAATTGACTTTTGTTACGTTAGTAGTACCATTTTCATTAAACAAATTATTTTTTTCTTCCAGGAGGAAGTTGAAGATGCCTCACCTTCATCATCAGTTTCGCGTGAGCCAGTGGCTGGACACATCTCTTCTATACGTGCTACTCTAGAAAATACCAAAGCAATCAACTCTACTCTGAAGGATGCCGCACAAAAACATTTCGATCCACGTACTGGCGCTTTACAGGAGGGCCCTAGCGAAATGGGTGCAATCATACCATCAAACCAGAAATCATACAGCCCGTCAATCGACAACGCATCGACTTTGAATAACGGTGATAGCCTTTGTGGCAGTTTGCTTACTTTGGGCTCACGTCCAGATCTTTTACAAAGTCACTTAGAAATATATAATTCTGATTTAAATATTAGCCGTTTAGGTGAGCAAAATAGCGCTGCTCAATTCTACGGGCATAACCAATCGCTTAGCAGCAGCAATTTACTAATGTCCGATTATGATTCAAAGAATAAGGGAAGCCCTGCTGCCAATGCAACAACTAAAAAATCGATTGGTATAGATACATATGGGCTTCCGAATGACTATAGGAAGAGTGCTTTGAAACGTTCGAAATCTGATTCTGTAAAAACCGTTATGTTCGCTAGTATGCCCGCTATAAACGATAGTGACGCTTATAACGCTGGATCGAAGTTACCGCAAATGCAGCCACTTAACAATGATACTAATCAAACCCTAACCAAAGCTAATTCACAAAATGATTCTTATTTCATTGCAAATACAAATTATACTAATAATAGTAATGTGATCATAGGAAAAGTGGATGCACCAAAACCAAATTCGTCTACAACACTGACGGGGCTTGCCAATGCTTTCCATTCACTCGCCTCGATCTCATTACCCACTAAGGCAGGGACAGCTGAAAAGCAGCAACAGCAGTTGCAACAGTTACAACAACAACAAAGGCAACAACAGCAGTTGCAACAGTTACAACAGCAGCAACAACAGCAACAACAACAAGCACAACAACAGTTCAGGCAACAACAGTTTGCTCAATATTATCTGAAACAAGAGGAAAACAGTTTCTCAATACGCGATAGTGCTTATGGATCTGCCGAGGTTAGCGAAGGCCCATCGAGAACAGTCAGCTCTTCTTCGATGAGACCACAAATCAATAACAATTTTAATTATCAAAATGGACAACAGGCGCGTGTCCAGAATTTCAATCGGTCTTTAACACCCGACAGACTTCATCGACCACCAGAAAAACAACAAGTCTATCGAGGGGCACGAACGGCCAGCATAAAGGGTACAACATACGATAGAGTTGCTGTGACAAATATCAATAGTCGACGATAAATTAAGCAAAACTTATAGATAACCATTCAAATCAAATGTCTAGTCCTAAATATGTATTATGTGCAAAATTTCATACATTTATTCAAAGATATGTATGTATATTAAATTTCGACTTGAACCGTTCTGGGGCAATTGAATTTTGTAAACCTCATAAAATAAATAAAATAACAATGTCGAGATGATCCGGTGGAAACTATTTGATAATTTTGTATCCAATACTAGTGCAATTAATAGTATAGAAATTCATTTATCCCGCTTAGCAACTCACTGTGATCGTAGCAATAGGTCTGCGATAATGATATCTTAATCTAATATCAATAATAATAAAAAGTAATAACCAGTGATCATTAAAATAAAAGGTATTGTAGGTTAGACAGCTTATTTGAAAATGTGTTCTAGACTTTAGGAAGTTCTTTCTGGAGACAAAGGCAGGTGCCTGAGGAGAAATTATGACATCATGCCTCATGCTAAGCAGTTTCTATATAAGAAACTATCTATAGTCCGGCAGGCCCTAAAATGTTTCAATCAGCATACACACGTTCAAATACCAAGGGATTTTGAGTTAGTAAAACCCTCTTTAATCTATCCATGCCAATTAAGCAGGGCGGAGAACAGACACTACATGTTTTCACTCCCCGAGGAAATGCTGTCTGTTTCAATTGTTTGCCGGTTCAGAATCATCCAGATTTTCATCTTAAGTGTCAAGCGTTTACCCCCGTTTGTGGCGTATAACCATGAGACTAAATCGCACACTAAAGCAAAAACAGTCGCAACTAAAAATCATAGTAACTTGAATGCTTCTGGATAGCACAGAAGCAACATAATTTTTGAAAAAAAAAACTAGGCTTGGCAGTAATTTTTGAGTTTAAGATAATAGTCACTAAGCAACCACAAATTGTACATAACTATTGGCTAGTGATAATTTGGTTAAGCGATTTATTTTTTGAGATGTGGCTGTTGTTGATTTAGGGTGCGAAATATATTTTTAACTTCTCAACTAAGCCTACTCTCACAGCAAACTTAGTATGATTCAACCCTATTGGACGGCTTTTTCCTAAACTCCCGTTTTAAGTACTAGTCAAACATAGCAAAAGTAGAAGTACGCATCATTTAAAACATATGCTGATTTTCGGAGCCAGTACTGGCACATCCATATCACTCAAGACAAAATTGTGGTGATCGTTGAAACGCCAAAATAGTAACATCTTCGGGATTTACCAGCCGCACCTTTAAGGTTGTCTCCGCATAGTTATCTGGACAAAATTGATAGGAAGGGAGGAAGGTGTAATATCCTTTGGGCAGGGCGAAGCACTGTTAACAACAACAACAAGGTGTAATATCAGTCGATCAGCCTAAAGTTGCATGTCAGTAGATTTTAAGCGGTCATTTGAACCTCTACACCTACTTGATTAATTCTTCACATTATGCCATATTCAGCCGGCCAATAAATTTCACATTTGAAAGCTATATTTCCACGATCTTCAATAAAAAGATTTTTTCGTTTATCCTAAAAAACACGCAAGCTCCTTTTATTTCTATCATTCAAAACGTCCAAGCGTTTAACAACTTTACAATGCAATATGCATTGGTGGTAGATGACTATATTTTCTTCTTTGTAGCATTTACTTCAATGGAATAAACCTGGAGCTGTGGGTAGCACCAATACCGGGTCTACCGTGCTTGACGGGTTTGTATGTGAGCGAAAACTCTCCCAAATAATGGCCAATCATTTCTGGTTTGATTTCAACCTAAACAAATTGATAAAAGATTAGTAAATAAATATTTACTTGCTACAATTAACTAATAACCTGTGTGAAATCTTTTCCGTTGTATACACCGATGATTGAACCGGTCATCTCGGGAACAATAATCATGTTTCTTAAATGTGTTTTGACAATTTCTGGCTTTTCATTTGGTGGAGCCTCTTTCTTTGCCTTACGAAGCTTCTTAATCAATGCCATTGGTTTGCGCTTCAGACCACGAGAGAAACGCCTGCGTGCGCGGCTGTGCATCAGCTCAACCAGTTGGTTGCTACAATGAAAATATAAGTGTTTAGATAGAATCGAGAAAAATATTTGCAAACAAACTTACTTAGGCATATCCAATAGCTGATCCAAGTCCACACCACGGTAGGTGAACTTTTTAAAGGTACGCTTCTTCTTGAGTGTTTCATCAACCTGAAATTGTAAAAGTCAGAGATAAAATCCATTGCAGAGCAAACTTGTAAAAGCAGCTTCCTAAGTAATTTACTGTAGATGTTAGAAATATTTTTGGGGGTCTTTAAACACGAAACTGGTGCTTAAAATTTTACAAAAATTAAGAGACTTTATCAATCGATGGAATAGATTTTCTATGATTTTTGCCGGAAAAATTTACCTCAGCCATCTTGACGTTTCTAAATTTCAGAACGGAAAGGAAAACAGAAAGAAAAAGTGCTGCCAAGCTAGAAAATTTTAAGGGAGCGCTGATTTGGAAATGTCAGAAGACAGGGTTGCACGAAATATTAAATAAAGTATGTAGGGCGTTCACAAAACCCGCTTGCTTTTCATGGCATCAAAATCAGCGTCTACTCCCAACAAGCATCGGATAATGTCCGGAGAGGTTCCAAAATACGTGTTTTTGGCCGCGGTCGCAAAAGTTATGTTTTGAATAATTTAAAATTTATAGAGGTGTTCTGTTCAGAAATACTGTGGATCGCTCGTTGTTTGACCGGCTAAAGGTATTTTTTTATGCGCAACCTTAGGTCGTCTACGCAGAAAAGTGTTCTACACATTTCAGATGCAAAATTTTGCAATTTTTATATTTTTATTCTTTAAAAAATCGAGCAATATTTTCAATTTGCATCTCACCCGACATTTTCCGACGCACTTGACGTTCGAAAGGGGGTGAATATTCTTGCGAAAAATTTACCTTAAGAGCAATTTCTACAATCCCCAGTTAACTCGCTTTAATTGTCGTAAATCGTTGGTTTGTACAGGCGGAATTACGACGTACGTTCCGTGATCGTAAACCGTTTTTCAAGTCCCAATAACTTTTCAACTTTATAAAAAGGTTAATAATGCATAATTGAAGCGCACGGTACTTCCAGCCAATTGCTCATGTATAACGTCATTCGGAATTACGAGCTTAGAGTGATTTAAAAATTCTCTTCGATCACGGAACGTATGATAATTTATGATTTATACTTTCCGACTTTTTTCAAACCAGATGAGGTAAAACGATTTTTAAGTGTAGCATAACTAACGGTTTGAAATATTTGTCGGAATCAGTTGATATTGTACTAAAAACAAACACCTTTCTTGGCTGTTGGGGTTTGGAATTCGTTTCAATTAGTTTCAAGTCTCTAGCGCAGCCAGAAGTTTCTTAAAAATCGATTGACAGTTGCCGAATTTTCCACTGAAGATTGGCGCAGCCAAAGAAAGCGATATCTTATAAAAGCTTTGTTGGGCGAGCATAAAGTTTTAAAAAAAATGTGTAAGTTTAACGAGTAACGAATAGTACTATAACTATAGCCTGTATATTATATGTTTGTTGCTTTCAATTTTTCCTCTAATCAAAAATAATAATAATTAACTAAGAATTATTATCAGCTAGTCTTGAGCTCGTTAAACTTACAAAAATATGTAAAAATTAACAGACCATAAAACCAGCAGCAAAAATAAATTTTCAAAAATTGTTTTAAAAATTAAAAATAGGTGTTCGGTGACACTTGGAGGGAGCGAAAAAGTCGTAACTGTTTTGCTTGCAAGCTTTTAAAAATTCGCGTTCAATGGATACTTATCAAATTAAAGATTTATATAGTTTTACACAATTCTCTTATGTTGATTGCTAGTTTCCTCGCCGAGCACACCTGTTTAATTCATATCTACGATCGGGAGACACTGACCATACTCGATCATTTTGCGAGTTGAAAGATTCCTGTTGTTGTTGTTGTTGTTAACAGTGCTTCGCCCTGCCCCAGATTGGACAGGGTTACACTGAAATAACAGCCCTTGGCCGGGTGAAAAACCCGGGTCATTCCGGTGCGATAGAACCGGCTGTTGTGGGAATGGAAAGATTCCTGTAGAACGAACAACTTTTCATCAGAAAATACGAATTCGTCCCGTCCGTGCCATCCAAGAATATCAGATACTCGTTTGGCTCTCTTTTCTTTCCCTGATGTAAAAACGCGGTGAATTTTTTGTTTCTTATACGCTTTTAGGCCAAGATCCTTATTGAGAATTAAATGTGTTGAAGATTTGCTTATTTTCAATTTCGCATAAATTTTTCTAATTGACCGGCAATGTTTTCTCCGGATTTGTTCCCTCACAATTTTTATGTTACCACTATTGCGAGCCGTTCGCGGTCTTTCGCTTCGTGGTCTATTTTTACCGGACGAAGTCTCATTGTACCGCTTATAGTTTTATAAACAAAATCGCGCTTGACACGCACACTTTAAAGCTTGGACTCCATCGTAGAAAATAACGAATACGAATATTACAGATTTGAGTCTGTCGTGGTTAGAGTTATAGGAACGATACTCGATTTATGTAGAACAAAAAATAAAATCAAAGCTCACTCGATTAGTGTTTTAAATAAGTTAATTAATGATTGATGAATTAATTATACAAGTTTTCCAATAAACAATTTATTTAATAATTAATATACACGAATAAGAAAATAAAATCTCGACTTAATTAACAATAGTGCAGTGGTTTCCCTTTCGAAGAGTAAGTTCCTGGATTATTTATCTTTGGGCTTAGTTTTATGTAGACGCTCGACTTTTTTCACAAGTTCATCAATATTTAAATTGTCCGGAACGTTGAAGACGGTCTGAAAATAATTTATAGCAATTTTTAAAATATTTTGATGTATATGTACACGCTAAAAATTAAACGATTTGAAAGTGGTTATCGACATAAAAAACAAATTGCAACTATTATCGAACTCCTCATTCATGATAGTGACCAAATCGATTTTTTAAATCTGATTCTAAATAGAAATTGGAGAGCAATCATCCACGAAATGGGCCCAATATCAAAATTATGGACGTTTTCATCAATTGCGATACGCTCACCTTCAGTATATTTGACAGAAATCAAGCAGTTATCCGTCATGGATTGTGAAAACGGCACCGGCGTTTTCTCAATGTCCGGTTAGTGATAATCAGCAGTGCATCGGTCATTTGACAAAGTGCTGGTTAGCATAAATATTGCATTGATTTTAAAGCCTGCGGTTTTTTATAACGAACTGTGAACACCCCATTTAGCATGTCAGGACGATTACTACCCTACAAGCACACTGACAGTCATTTGTCACATCTGAGAGTCAGTGCTGTCATTCTATTAGGGTTTGCAACATGTTCTTAAAGCGAATAGCAAAAAATGTAACAACCGTGTACGTGTGAGTACGGTATGTTCCTTTGTTATTGCCCACGTAGCTTCGGCCTGTCCAATTCGTGTTCTTTCCCTTGGTTCTTTGTGGGTGTTGGCAACACCGGACACCCGTGTGCTACGAAACAAACATACTAGTATGAAAGTATCAGCATTGACACATAAATTATCATCACTGTCAATAAAAAGTGTGTGTTAGTAAAGAAATCAGCGTTTCTTGTAGGGTAGTCCATTGTGCTAAGGCTGGGTCGCGGCGCCAATTTTTTGGCGTTGATACCTTGAAGCCAGCGCCATAGGCGGTATCAGCGCAGTGCGTTAACGCAATTGCGTTTAGTGCTTTTTTGGCGCAATGATACCATATTGCTAGGGGCGCAGTTTCTGAGACATCACCGAAAACTAGTACAAAGCGTTTGGAGGGGTATCTAGAGACACGTATTCATGACAGGATAAAGAATCCGAAGGCGGAGTCTAACTTTTTTTACCCGTTTAAAAGTAATGAACAAAAGGCAAATTATTCAACCTTTTTTTGTGAATAACTTTTAAATTGTTTCAAATCTTAATTTTCCGCGCTCGGATTTTGATTCCTGACACCGAAACGCGTCTTTGGGTAACCTTCTCAACATTTTTGGTAGCGCCTTGGTAGCTGTAGCGCGGATGTTGGCGTCACTGGCGCTGATACCATAACGCCATGACGGAATCACAAATAAAGGTATCAGCGCCAGTGACGCCAACACCGGTATCAGCGCAAATCCGTAAAGCCGCGCAGCGTTACACACCCTTACATTGTGCATGATACTCTATGCTAGTGGCATTAAATTGCTCAAGTAATTTTCATAGTAATGTTTTTAGGTAAAGCGAATAAGTATTACGGTTCCTTACCTGTTTTTCCTTCAAATTTTGTATTTTCCCTTCAATAATAATCTTATTCCGCTGCATTTCAGACTCAGAAATGAGGCGCTTATTGACCGATGTTGTGAACCTTAAATACAAAGTAGGTAAATTTAGTCTTATTAGAATTAATAATCAATATACTTTTCAAGCAAGTTGCACTCTGCGATTTCCTTTTGATGCTGCCGCTCCTGTTCCTTTATTTCTGCTTGCATTTTGGCTATAGTCAGTCGGTTTTCTAAATGTTCCTTTAGCTTGATGTAATAAAACTCTTTCAAATATTTCAATTGAAGATCATGCAGTTGTGTGACTTGTTGGAGCTCGACACACTCATCCAACATGGAGCCAACATCTTCAGGCAAATCACACAGTTCAAGTCCTATTAGCCGTAATTGCTGCTCATAATGTTCTCCTGCAATGTGAATCTTAAATGTGTATAGGTAAAACTACTTCAAGGGCTTACTAAGCTTTTGTAGTGACTGCACTTCATCTTGCAAGTGGAAATTATCTGCAATTCATTGAGTAAAGACTTTTATTAATGTAAAGCATAAATATTCTATATCTACCCATTATTTTCAGCAAAATATGTTGCAAAATTAAATTCGTATTTGTGGCGCTTTTTGTCTATTTTCAATCAGATGTCAAAATGATTTGAAGAAGCTTGTACGCACTCTTTTGTACAGGGTTACCAGTCCTTTTGCAAAATCCGAAATGGTAATAATTTTAGCGGCGTCATCTATATTTCATTACTTTATTGTTGTCAAGTTTGCCGCGCTTCAAACCCCATCAGCTGTTAAATCAACATTCGCCAATAAACAATTGAAAGAAATATTTACAAACTAGTTCCCAAAGGTTTATTATAAAATGCATGACGAATTAATTGTAATACGACGTTTTCTGAAAGAACGCCTGCAGCGTGATTACACTACATTGCATGATCAGGAGGCGGAACGTGAAAACGTTAGGAAATTGCTTCAACGCACTGCAGAACTGGGGGAATCAAATTCGTTGTTACTCATTGGGCCCCGTGGATCTGGGAAGACAACAGTAAGTCTAGTTTAAGAAGTTTGTGCATATCCTAAAACGAACTATAAAACACTTTCTTATCTCAGCTAATAAATGCAGTGCTTGCTGATCTTGTGCCTTCGACTGATTTCCAACAAAATACTATTCTCGTGCACTTGAATGGAAATTTGCATACAGATGATAAGCTGGCGCTTAAGTCAATCACGGTACAGATGCAATTAGAAAACGCTGCCGATGGTAAAGCCTTTGGCTCATTCGCTGAAAATTTAGCTTTCCTTTTGGCATGTCTAAAATCGGGAAGTAAACGGTCCAAAAGTGTAATATTAATTTTAGAAGAATTCGATCTCTTTTGTGCACATCACAACCAAACTTTATTGTACAATTTGTTCGACGTGTCACAGTCGGCACAAGCGCCTATTTGTGTGCTAGGAGCAACATGCCGCTTAGATGTTATAGAGCTACTCGAAAAACGCGTCAAATCTAGATTTTCTCATAGGTAATAAAAGTTGTAGCACTTGCTTTAAAATATGCTAACTTTTTGCTTTTTTTTTTTGCAGGCAAATTTTTCTTTTTCCTTCAGCTAATACATTTGAAAAGTACCTTGATCTATTCGAATCATTACTAAGCATACCACATGAGAAAGAACTGAAGCAAATTTCAGAACGCGTGTCTAATTTAAAAATGCTTAATTCTGATGAGATAACAATTCACCACAATCATTTTAATCCATCCAAGTATAAATTTAACAGAAAATATGTCGACTCATGGAATAATCACATAGCCGTTTTAATTGATGATACAGATTCAGTTGCTGTATCTTCATTGCGTACATTATACGAAATGGACAAGTCTGAATCGTTCCTAAAAATTTTCTTATTTCGCATAGTAGCTCAGTTGGATCCAGATACGCAACCACGCATTACAGCAGAGCAGCTTTCTGAAGTGGCTGCTACTTACACAATTGATCCAAGAGTTGAACTACTGTGTGGCATATCTGTGCTCGAATTGTGCCTTGTTATTGCTATAAAACATCATTCCGAAATTTATGATCGCGACCCTTTCAATTTTGAAATTGTATTTGCACGTTTTGCAAAGTTTGCCAAAGTTTCAACTACTATGCAAGGTATTGAACGTGCAGTTTCGTTAAAGGCGTTTGAAAGACTTCGTCACATGGAAGTTATACAGCCGATTTCTAGCGTTATTGGTAAAGTACAAAAAGATTTCGAAATGCATCGTTTAGCGCTAACTTATGGTCAAATAAACGATGCCGTTCAGAAGTATCAACCACTACCAACTGAGGTATCGCAATGGGCTCAAAGTTCCATAATTTAAATTTAAGAACAAACGAATAGTATAATTAAAGTTATTTATTTAATGTACATTTTATACATTGACATTAAATTAGTGAAAGAGATGTCTGCATTTTTATTCAGTTTCTTCCTGGGCATTGTAATCCTTATATCCGGCTGTCGGGTTTCTTCCACTCCACTGCATGCTTGCGACCAACGCGACAGAAGTAACAACACTTGTTGCTACCGCACTCCTTACATGCATACCAACAACCAGGACAATTCGGGTAAGGACAGTCACATGGATCGACTTCGTTGGACTTAGTAGGCTCGAAATAAATTTTAGGGTTACCTCGGCTCAACCGAGTTTTAGCAACTTTTCTACTTTCCATTTTATTAGAGATTGTATGAGATTGTCCAGATAGCGCCGCTTTGTAAATAAAAAAAAGCAGAACTTCCTGATGAATAATACAGTTACCGTTATATTTCCAGACAGCGTTGCAATCCAGGGGCATTTAGTGAAGGTGGGCCCACAAAAACAGCTGATCGTAGGAATTTAGAATGTTAGTGAAATAATAGTTACGTTTCAGTAAGCTATCCAGATCTAGGCAATTGCTTCCTTTAGGAGACAACTGCTAAAACACATCCAAAAATATCGGGAGGTATCAAACAACGCGTTTTGACTTCGGTATCAATAATCCGAAAGCGGATTTTCAATTTTTTGTTTCAGTGAAAAGTTATTTGCAAAAATTTACCCAGGTCCGATCCCAAATTCCAGTCCAGCTTATAGGATTTAAGTTTAGTATGCTAGCACATTAAGCCACTACACCTAATTTTTTTGGTTCTTGTTTCTATTAACAGTTGTTGTTGTTGTTGTTAACAGTGCTTCGCCCTGCCCCTGATTGGACAGGGTTACACTGAAATAACAGCCCTTGGCCGGGTGAAAAAACCCGGGTCATTCCGGTGCGATAGAACCGGCTGTTGTGGGAATGTTCTATTAACAGTGATTGGCCTTACTTAATGGGCACGGTCACTTCGAGTATCGTCATCAAGCTCTTTTAACGGAAGGTAGGGAAACGCGCCGTTTCAACAGGGTTGGACTAGAGTGATGTTGGTGTTAGAAGAGTTGGTTCAATTGAACAAGTAAAGAGATGTTTAGTAAATTAAGGGGATACACCACATGCAGGGTAAGTATTTCGTATGGTGGGGTTGACTCTCGAACAGTAAGAGGTTAACCTATTACAATATCCAGAACGAAGTTGTGCTAGCATGACTCTAGCCTCCCTCGGAATGACGCGCTCCTATTCAGCTATTTAATTTGGATATCAATTACGGGGTTCACAGGCCGAGATCTGAAGGATCTGTCTAATGACTCGGTGTCGAGGTCGTTTAGAGCCCCAGCTAGGTTGGGCGCAGCGTAATCAATAACCGGTCTGCCAATAGCCTTATATAGCAATATTTCCTTATATTTTCCCCAAGTGCAACCGGCAAGTGACTTGGGGATCTTGTTGCGGCTCTGTACATTTTTGGATATTGCGGTGGCATCATTAGCGAAAGCGAGGCCGTTTTCAAACATCACACTCAAAATGTTGGGGTGGTTGACAGTAGGTAGAGTTACTCCATCTACGTGGACGTTTAATTTATGCCTCACATGGGCTTGGCACGTCGTAAAGAGAGTTGCCGTCGATTTGGTCGGAGACAGAGTCAGGCTTCGCTTGGTGAAGAAGCTGGAAAGGTCTCGGAATTAGCAATTGATCCTAGTATAGAGTTCGTCAATATAGGGGCCCTTGCCGGAGGCCATAATCGTACAGTCGTCAGCATAGGAAACAATGTCCACTACCTCTGGTGGAGGAGGAGGCGATAGTACACCACCGTGTGGCACCCACTATTTAATCCTTCGAGGTCTAGATTCCGTGTTCTTAACTGAACTGACGCCTGCGGACCGTTAACATGGTGTGCGGTCCACCTTTTTAGGTCGCCAGGCAGCGGTGTCGCTTCTAGGTCTCTTTGTGTGGCGTGGTTGACCGTGTCGTATGCTTTCGATAAGTCAAGTGTCACGAACACCGTCCTATGGTTTGGCGGATATTGGTTCAAACCATGGTTGATTTGTGTTGTTAAGGCATTTTTCTGTATTGCTTCTTAGGGCCACTTGCATGAAGGCAGGTTAAAGCTCAAGTTATTGGTGCGTTATCGGTAACCTTATAAACAGCTGTTTCGACCAACCTTATGAAAAACAATGCAATCGAATATTGGTGCTGTACCGTAATTCCATATCCGTAAAGTAACCTTACCGACCAATTGCATGGTTTGTCTCTTACGTTAAGGATACAACTATAGCGATACGCAAATGGTACCAAATTTTTTGAGCTTAAGCCTAATCGGCGATTAATTTGACACTAATTCTAGTGTGGTAACAACAGTCGTTTTACCGGCAAATAAATAGTTTGACAACTTTTACACCCTTTTGGTATTCTGCCGGCTTACGCTGCCGTTCAATTTCGTAACCACCAAAATAGGTGGTAACGTCGCGTAAAATTGCACGCGTTTTGTAATTATTTTTGTGGGTAGAAAAAAAATTTTGCGCAAAATTTTGTACACATGCTAGTTCCCAAGAATTAATAAACAATATAAGCACTCTTTTTACACGAAGTTTCGTTCACGTTTGCATTTTATTCTCTATTGCGCATTTTTTGTTTTTGACAGCGTTGCCATGTACGCTAGAATGGCGGTTACATGAACTGCATTGCCAACGGTTACGATTTTCGTTTAGATAATCTTCCAGGTACAAAATTACCGGTTACGCACAGAATTGACCCGTTAGCCAGTACCTCAACTGAATGCGGATGTTCATGTAACCAC
The DNA here is from genome assembly GCA_949987695.1 of Merzomyia westermanni. Taxonomy (NCBI): domain Eukaryota; kingdom Metazoa; phylum Arthropoda; class Insecta; order Diptera; family Tephritidae; genus Merzomyia; species Merzomyia westermanni. The sequence goes on from OX465293.1 coordinate 104,957,647, forward strand.
CCCAACCTTCTAGACTATTTAGAGAGATCAACGTTATAGAAAGTGAAATAAGTTGCTTATAAAGCTTGTGGCATCGTTAAACTTCCTCAGGTACTCACCGCTGGCATTGCGAAGGGACAATAAGCAACTTTCATAATGCGCCTTTATCCCGAAACTACATCTATAGTAGTAGCCGGTAGTCAGTAATATCCCATTTTTAACCAGTTTTTTGTGCTGCAATCTAGGTCAATTGTGTGCGATATCGCTGGCTATGTAAATTCTCGATCGATAATGTAAATTCCCTTACAATTTGTAACCAGCATAATTTGGTCGCTTGAATTAGAGCGATAAGTACGCATTTTAGCTAAGTATAAATTGAGCTGTCGCAAAGATCATCAGCACAGTGAGGAAGTGAGCTTGCTAGAATGTGTATAAGTGCAGCCTTCTAAAAAGTTTATTTTAACCCAGTGCCCACAACTAATTTTACAAGAATGCATTCACGTTTGCTGCTCAGAATGATGCAAGGCCTCCTGCTCGTGCTCACGATATTTACAAACCAAAGTGAGGCTAATGACAGCCCTGGATTTTTTCTCAAGATCACGAAAAATATACCACGTTTAGGACGACGTTCGGATAGCTATTTCTTAAAGAATATGAAAGCAGTACCACGGATTGGGCGTCGGGATGACCGGGTGATTTTTTTGAAATTTAAATTGCAAATGTTATTTATTAAATAATTTAATGTTTTTCAGACTTTCGATGCCAATGGTGATCTAGTCCCGATGTCAAAGCGGACGCTCCTCAGCCCATATGCAGCCGCAGCTGCCGCTGAACATGAGTACAGTCTGGTTCAACCTGTCACATCAAACACGCTCATCGAAATCTTAAATAAAAACCCAATCGCTACGAATAATATAAAATTTATACACTGGAAGGATTTTGATCGTGCTCTTCAAACGGACACCGATTTGTATACTAAACTTATTTCGTTGGGTCGTAAACCGGACCAGCTTTTGAAGGAAGATCTTAATGTTGATATGACGAATGGATATTCGCCACCGTTAGCCAATTCCAATAGCAATGATTATGTGTATTACAACAAAGATCTAAACGATATGTACTCGCCCAATTTGTATTATAACAATCTTAAGTAGGAAGTGAAAATGTTTGTAATTACGCAATTTAAGGTTATCAGTATTTTAATAATTTCGAGATCAGTCTTATCTAGTCAATATTAGAATTCTAAGCGAAATAGTAATAAAGAAAATGTTAAAAAAAATCGCTTGACAGTCGCTGGATGGGTAATTTCATCACTAGTCTTTTGCTGCTGAAATCGTCAAATATCATTACTCCATTTTGTTTTGTTGATTTTCCGACAGGGTGGAAAGCTGATGTATATTGGAACGATTTTCCGTCATCCCTTGTTCTGCGGAACGAAAAATGGTATTGAAAATGGCACATCGCCGAAACCGGTTTGTCTACAAACAGGGACGACGGAAAATCGTTCCAATATACATCAAATATCATTAACTTTGTCGAGTTTCTATGACAATCTTTATTGGTTTGCCTTGCATTTCCTTAAAATCCTCCCCGCTGTAGCGTCAGTTCGAACCCTTATCTCTTTGCAGCCAATACATGCAAATGCCACTAACGCATTTTGACATTTCATTGGGAGAGAAAGTTCCAAGTTTCTGATGGGGAAATTTCACTCAGTAAGATTTGCAAGTGCAAATCAGCTGATCGTGGCATAGCAAAACAACAACACAAACTTCGAGTTATTAGTTGTGTTCGGCGAGGATACAAAAATTACTGAAAAGTATTTGGTGAAACAAAACAAAGAGAGCGCATTTTCACATTTCATTCACAAGAAAAGAAAAACTCCATATAAAAAAACGCTTAAGAAATACTTAAGAAAATTTCTTGGGTTACCTTTTCTTGAGATAGTAACGCAAGAAAATATGCAAAATTTTTCTTGAGCAACTTCTTGTGATCTGCATACCGGCCTTTAAGAGCGATAGCCACCTCACAAGAAATTGCTCAAGAAAAATTTAAGAATTTTTCTTGCGTGAAAAATAGTAGTATGGAAGTAATAAAAACCCATGGTGAATAGTGAAGCAGCGAGAAGAAGAACATGTAAGCAAACGAAAAGTAAAGAAACGAAATAAACGTTTTTTGCCAATAACTTTCCACTGAAACAAAATTTTTAATTTCCACTTTCGGATTACTGATACCGAGGCCAAAACGCGTCTTTTGATACCCCTCCCGATATTTTTCGACGTGTTTTAGCAGTTGGCGTATTACCAAATGACTGTTTCCTTCACGAAATATGTGCCACTTGAAACCTGTGTTGCCGTATTCAAATTTCACGGTAAAATAGTAGTAAAGTTTAGTATTATATTTCTTGCGAAGTGAATACCGCCGCAAGAAAATTTGCCTAGAAAATTTTCTTGAGCATTTCTTGAGGGTTTTTTATATGGAGTTTTTACTTTCTTGTGAGGTGGATACCGGTGACCCCTAAAGAAAGTTTTACGTAATTCTCACTTTACTGGCAGTTCTTTCCACGGTTTGTTGCCGAACACACCTAATATTAGCATGTCTTGTTTTTTTGCAGCGTTTTCAAGTATTCCCGGTTAAATAAACTGCATTACCGACGGTTATTGTATTCGGTGACAGTCCTTAGCTTATTGAATTTATTTTAATTTATGGATCAGAAACATTATGTATCATCGGATGAAATAAATTTAGGTGTTTAAAAAATGCTTACAAAAATTTAAGCAACATTAGGCGTTGGGAGCGGCCAGTACCGAAGAAGGTTTATCTAGTGCAGCTAACGGGTCGATTCTGTACGTAACCGGTAATTTTGTACCAGGAAGATTATCTAACCGAAAGTTTGTTTATTAATTCCTGTGAACTAGTATGTGTACAAAATTTGCGTTACTTTCTACTCACAAAAATATTTACAAAACACGTGCAATTTTCTCGGTTAAGTGACGTTACCACCTATTTTCGTGGTTACGAAATTGAGCTACAACTTAAGCCAGCAGAATACCAAAAGGGTGTAAAAGTTTCCAAACTATTTATTTGCCGGTAAGACGAATGTTGTTACCGCACTAGAATTAGGGCGTAAAAAGAATATTTTTATCACACTAGAATCGGGGGTAGGTGGTATTTTTAACTCCAGACATCTTTTCGGGAACAGACAAGTAAGGTGAGATCGCCCGAATGTTGAATCATTCATTACTACCAGAAGGTGTGGGCTACCCTAATCATTTGAAGAGTGTTTTTGATCTTACAACAACAACAAAAAAGATTTAAAGTTGTACTCTATGAGCACAGTAAGGGTAATGGTATGCAAATAAACTAGAATGCTTCGGCCCACGATGAAGGCAGTGGAAGAGAAAACTGCTCATATTGTTAAAAATCTAGTGGCTTATAACGTGTCTTCCCTTGATGTTTCCAAAAGGCGACAGTTGAAACTATTATTCCTGCATAGTCAAAATAAAGAGATGCACTTGTAAACATTAATTCTTAAGGATTGAACTATTGATTGTTATAGCAAAGAGATTAACACACAACACTCAGTGTTTTATAGGAAACACAGCGTGAATTCATCACACTGGCACACTTCTCTCATGCCAACCCTTGCAGTAAGACCATTAAATCAACCAAATGCAATGAGGAATGATAGATTATACATACATGACATAGCAAATTTTGGGGAGGGAATAAACATATTTACAAATGTAGGTACAAAAGTGGTCGTTATTTCACTTAGCAGAAATGCTCCATACAAAACTCGCGTGCATTGCACAGTAGCGCCGAAAATTTTGAACATCTTTTTATAGTCATCAGGCTCAAGTTGCAAATAATTAGCAAGATATGTAGGTAAATCATAGCCCTTGGTTTAATGGTAATTGAGTCACGGTCATTATCAAAAATTATGAATTATTAATACAAAGTAGTTTGTTGTGAATATATGAAGTTTTATGTAAGGTACTGTTGCTATATATATATATGTGTATTTACATAATTCATATTTCAAAATACCCCATTTCCTTCATTAATTGGCGTTTATACTATGTACACACTATCTTCTTTCGGAACTCATTCCCATTTTCGAGGCAAAAGATGTTGAAACCAATGTTTTCGCCTTTTAAAATTGTCACCGAAAACCTGATGAAAACCGCCTGTTCTATTCCAAAACAACTCCGAAAACTACCTCCAATCAGTGTCGGCTCTAAATTTTATCGATATTAATCGAAAAAGATACTGTCACATAGCATAAGTCATTCCCTGTCAAAACACTGGTAGTGATATAAGGTATTACAAACTTGCAGAAAAAATTGTCGGTCAACCCCTCTTGGAAGTCATTGGCCATAAATCCTTAAGAAAACTTTCTTTGGAATACTCTAACGGTCTATCATTTGCTATTGAAATGGTCCATGATTAGGAGTCATTTATTAGTACGGCTAATAATTTCAAGCATGTTTTACACCAGTAGTGGAATTCACTAACTTCTACACCGACATTCGCAATCGGCATTTTATCTCAACGATGACTATAACGATTTCGGCATTCACCAACCATTTTTTATCGATATTCGTTTGTTGTGTCGCTAAGTAAACAACACATAATTTGAGCTTGTTAGCGAAAACTTAAATAAAATTATTATTATATTGATATTACTGTTATAAAATAAATGTGATTTGAATACTTAGCGTACGTTTTTTCGCGAAATAAGGAATCCTAAGCCCAAATCGTTATAGCTAAGTTAGTGAATAGCACAGTCGATAATGCAGGCGGCGACAATCGTTCGTTAAAATCTCGAAATTTGGCATCGTTATAAGTTAGTGAATTCCACCACAGAATCGCGGTTACATGAACTGTGTTGCCGACGGTTACAATATTCGGTTAGATAATCTTCCAGGTACAAAGTTAACAACTATAAAACACTTGTTGTACATTGATTGGGTATGTGTTGTTAGTGATAAGATTGTGACAAAAAATGATTTTTACTTTAATCGATTATAATTTTAATTTCGATTTTTTTGTAAGCATTTTTCTTTTGAAAAAACTGTTTTTCACTAATTTTGATGTTACTTGTCACCGGGCTCGGTCCGTCTATATGTTCTCATCTATAAATGTAAATATAAGGGAGATTGAGTGAGCAGTCCCTATTTACACTAAATAATTTTAAGAGGCACATTTACCAAGAGTAATCAAAACAAATGCTGTCGTTGCGTCATAATCATAACAAAAATGTGCTAATTACTCGTGAGAATTGTGCGCATCAGAGTAATAAATCACAGAGCGATTCGACCAACTTCATTCAATAAGTAAAATACTCCACAAAAACAAAACTTGTGCGACAAATAGAAAGCCTACAAAGAGCCACTACAATCACACACAATCCTACTAATGTACTCGTATTGCATTTGAAGTGCAGTACTCTTCCGAGGGCTGCTTAAAGTGAGAAATATTGCACTGTGGTGTAGATCTGTAATGAAATGATAAATGAATGCTTCATGATGTGAGAAAAATGGAATATGACAACGCACGCCAGCGTAAAAGGCTTTGACACTCGTTATCGGTATGTACTACAACAAAAACAGCATAAACAATAAATGGGAGTCAGCTCCCTTTTACCAATTTTAACATTCTAGTATGGTATGGTTGTATGAGAGTTGTTTGTGTATTTGTGTGTGTTTATATATGTATGTCTGTGCTACCAAGCAAATAAAGGTTGGCGTTGGCTGTCAAAAAATCTACTGCAAAAAACTTAACGAACAGAGCTTGTATACAGATCCGAAATTGATCCAGATAAATATCAAGATCACAACGTTGTTGTTGCATTTACCTGCAAAATTTCTATCTGAATCTGGATCACTCCTGATTGCCATCTACGCTAGAATCGCAGTTACATGAACTGCATTGCCAACGGTTACGATTTTCGGTTAAATAATCTTCCAAGTACAAAATTGTCGGGTGTGCTCAGAATTGACCTGGCAGCGTTGTCAGCGACAGCATGGGAAGTCTCGTTAATTACCTTGGAATGGTTTGAATTTTATTCCTAGCATTGCTCTTTTCTATGTATCATCTACATGAGTATCTACTTATGTACTTACTTATGTATAAACCACCTCGCACTATTTCGTTGTGATTACTGCAATATACGTACATACATTAAAAAATTTATACCCAATATGCATAAATCCAACTTTTGTGGATGTTTGAGAAATGTGTAAACTTTGTTTCTCCAAATTTTTTTCCAAAGTTTGATGTCAGTTTGAAAACAATGGGAGTTCAGCCTGTAATTTCTTCACGTGGCAGCACTCGCATTTTCTGTCATATCATGGTCATATCTGACATCAAGAATTAATCAAAACACGTGAGCGAACCAAAAGTTTCCAAAATTTTTGCCAACACATTTAAATAAAGGAAAGAAATAAAAAGATATATATTTGTGTGACAAAAGGTAGTATTTATAATGTTATACTTTATTTACACTGATGGAAATGCGTGATTTTCAAAGAAAAGATCGAAATGCGGCACATTTTCCCATTCAAATCGTTTTTACAAAATCACGCATTCAAACTAAATTACACAGTAAATTCGATGACCTCATAAAGGTTCGTTAACGAACGCATTTAAAGCCGATTAAAACACATTCGCATTACTATTCTGAAATCACGCATTTTAGATCAGTATAAATGGGTTATTTGATTCTTTTGCGCATTGTGTTTTAATAATCAATGAAATGCATAAAAAAGAGTAAAATATGAAGCTCGATTGCATTTTTTCAGTGAAGAAATAACAATATTTTCATATCAAAAATATGCCCTTTTGCTGGAGAATGCACTGTTTCTACAACTGATCAAGTTAAAAATCAATGTTGGAAATTTGGAAAACGGATTTGAACTCAAATGAGATTCAAATGTATTTCCAACAAAAATGGTTATTGTGTACCTATAAACAGGTAAGAGTTTAAGTTCGGTGTAACAACCTGTGAATCTATGAACCCCCATGTGTATTTCTGACTTGTACTAAATATGCAGAAAATCTGTGCAATTAAAATGTGCAATGACATTGTGTATTACCATAAGTTTGTTATTGTGCTAAGTATTTATTACCTCTTCCTTTGTGTTTACAGTTTGACAGATAAAAGCCGGAGAGTTGTAGCTACAGAAGAAGCAGTACAGCTAAAGCTATTACCACAGCCGTGACTCGCAAAAAAAATGTGACATTTGTATGCACCTAATCACATATGATTATATGTACATTAGAGCGTCTCGCCTTACAGGCAAAAAAAACAAGTCGGCCGTACATCCCCTCATATGAAGTGTTTTTGAAAAACATTTAAAAAAAAAAATTTTTTTTTTTGGCAACCCTAGATGTCGCCCAATTGCATTTTTCTTCATACCTTCGGCATTTATTGTCAGATTTTAATGTGTGATACACCAATTTTTTTGTATCAAAGAGTGGGGTTTTCCTAAAAAAAGCTCATGGATCTCAGGCGCTCCGTTGTGGTACTTACTCACCATATCTCAGTTGCTACCACCCTAATGTACCGATCTAATAACAGTAAATTAAAGACCGTAAAAAATCGTTAATCTTTTGCGAAAAAAGTACTTCAATTAATTCTTCTCTATTATATAACGTGCGAGCAACCCTCAATAACACTAAAAACACTTGCTGACTTTATTGTAAAAGTTTAGGATCCTTTCTGGTTTCTGGTTAAAAACCAACTACTTGTAATTCACGGATGTCGTCACGTTTTCAAATACATCACATGGATTCGCCAATTGCCACAAGACATTCAAAATATTGTCCGTCTGGTCATAAAAAATAACTCGTACCTTCTGCAGCCAGAAAATATTTTGATATCGATGATAACTGAAACAGATCCATTCGTACGTTCAGATGGATACAAGAGGATCTTAGCAGCCCGCAGAGAAGCTAATAGATGTGTTCGTCAAATGTTTGGTCCGAAAGAGGATAATTTTATAAATTTAGAGTGACAAATATTTTAATGTAATAGATTGAACCACCATGCTTGCAGTTCTTCGCGAAAGATCACCTCGAAGCATTACAATATTCCAATGAAATAATTGAATTACCAGGTATGCACAACGAAAACCATTAATTTTTCTTTGCTTCTCTTTTATCGGCATTTTCACTGATCTTTTTCACAGCATATCCTTGTCATTCCCAAAATACCGAGCGATTTGTTCATACAGTTCATGAATCTGCAATGGCGGTCACCGATGAATAACGCATGGGCCACATTTTATCTAAGCTCGAGAGCCGGAAGAAATACAGCAAGCTTGAATCCCGACAAAATTTTATGGACTAAAATTTTCGTTACAAAGCAAACAATTCACTAACTGTTTCGCGAGCGAGGAAAATAAATAAAATTTACTTTTTCTTGTATGGCTTTAGACTAAAAATAAATTGTGTTATATTTCTGGTTCTACTGATTGAATCGAAATACTTTTTTCGCGAAAGATTTATGATTTTTTACGGTCTTCAATTAACTGATATTAGGTTGTTACATTAGGGTGGTAGAAACTGAGATATGGTGGGTAAGTACCACAACGAAACGCATGAGCTCAATGAACTTTCTTGAGAAAAACCTCCTCTTTGAGACAAAAAAATTGATGTGCCACACTTCAAAATCCGACAACAAATGCCAAAGATATGAAGAAAAATGTAATTGGGCGACAACTAGGGTTGCCAGAAAAAAAAAATTTTTTTTTAAATGGTTTTCAAAAACACTTCATATGAGGGGAGGTACGGCCGACTTTTTTTCGGTGATACGCTCTAATGTACATACATAAGCATCTGTTCAATATAAAATAACTAACGTCACTTTAACTGCACAACAATGTTCATTGCTTTGAAACAATGCTAAATAAATATTATAATTAATTTTAATTTATACACTAATTAATTAACGCCATAATTATTCGCAATTTAAACTGGATGAAAGTAAATACCATATTTTACTTGCATTGCAGTTAGTGAGTTGGTTTACTCGTATGAAAATGGCATTAGGTAAATGTCAAAGTCTGCTGGTGTGCAATGTACTCGTACTGGCTGTACGACGAGTTTGTTTTCTGAGTCTTTCGTTTTTCTACATATTTGAGCAACCGCTTTGAATGATCAGGTGTTTTCTATTAACTTTTGTGTGATTGGCTGCAAGGACGTTTGTTTAGCTTAAAGCATGTATGTGAGTGTATCTATTTTGCTTCATCAATGTGCTAGTGTTATTGTTTCTTTACTAAGAGCTGTCACTTAAACTTCACCTGCGCGAGGTCTACCACTTTTGCTTGCAGTTTTTCTTTCTAAATGTTTTTTCTTATTAAGTGTTGCATGTAAGCGGAAGACATGGGTGTCAAAGAGGATAAACATATTTGCATATGATCTTTATTTGTTTAGGTATCTTTTTTCTTTCGTTAAATGGCGGTTAACTGTCTTAGCACCAATTGGAAGCACAATGGCATCGCAATACGGTCCCCACTTGGTCTTTCCATCAGAGTGGTAATTCCTCTCTCCCTCTGCGTCCACCGGCGGGTGCCGATAAGAATACTTTTTTTGTCGGAGCATCTTCATCCAACCGCAGGGTTTTAATTCGTTGAACTATTTCGGTGTCTGCATATAGCTCGCCGTTACATTTTCTTCAGTAGTCGTCAATGCGTAGGGGTCCATTAATCTTTCGAAGAACTTTTCTCTCGAATACTCCCAGAGTCACCTTATCAAATGTTGTTAGTTTTCAAGCCTCTGCGCTATAAATCAGGACAGTTACGATGAGTGACTTATAGAGTGTTATTTTTGTTCTTCGAGAGAGGACTTTACTTTTCAATTGCCTACTCAGTCCGGAGGAGCGCATGTTTACAAGAGTGATTCTTCGTTGGGGTTTTAGGGTTGCACTATTAACGCTGGTTCCCAAGTAAACGAAGTCCTTTACTACTTCTACCAACAGTGGCGTGGTTGCCAAGACGCAAATGCGCTGATTATTTGCCTGATGAGATAAGGTACTTCGGTTTTTCCTTGTTCACCTCCAAACAAAATTTTTTCGCTTCTTTTTCTAGTTTGTTTGTTGTTTCTCAGGTTTTTTTTTATTTCACGTATTGTATTGCGACATTTGAAAGGCTGATTCCGCGATAGTTGGTGCAGGATCTCTTTTCTTGTGGATTGTGCAGAGAAGGCTTAGATTCCAATCTTCAGGCATGCTTTCTCATCCAACCATATTGTGCAAAGGAGCTGATCCACGCGCTTTACCAGCTCCTCACCGCCATGCTAGAATAACTCAGCAGGCAATCCAGCCGCACTTGCTGCTTTAGAAACGTAGATTCTTCTCAATCGGCATATTGCTATTCGCACCCCATCAGAGCCGGGTTGAGGTACATCAAACAATTCCATCATCTTTGTTTGTGAGGTCTGGCTCGACATCTTCACTCCGTTCTTACTGAATTGCGTCCATAATCTTAGTACTTTCTGAGTATTGGTTACAGGGTGCCGTTCTCATTTTTACGGGAACTCTCCAAGGGTTTAATACCCTAAGTAATTCGCCGTATTTTTTTTTTAAGAATTTTCGGTCACTATTCCGCTTGGTTATCATCTCAAGCTCTTCGCACTCTCGCTTTTCTTCCTGTGATTTTTTTGTCAGGAAAATCCGCGTCCTTTACTTCCGTTGCAACGCGGCACTTTTCATGGTACCAGGTGTTTCTTCGAGTTCGTCGGCATCCAATTACTTCTTCAGCGGCGGTACGGAGAGCTCTAGGGATGTGCTCCCACTGCTCATGCATTCCACTGGGTTGACTTGTGCCTTAAGAGAGCAGGTATGACAGACGATCTGTGAAATCATTGGCGGTCTGTTGTCAATTGATACTTTATAACGCCCAACATCCCTTGCGTTTTTTGCTGCAACTTTTTTGTCTTACAGAGACGGGTACGTGTCTTGGTTGCTACTAAGTACTGATCCGAGACAATGTTAGGTCCTCTGGAAACGCCGGAAACACGCGGTCCGTCCATTACAACGTGGTCGATCTGGTGCTTGTTTCGATTGAGGGACAGCCATGTAACTTGATGAATTTTTTGTGCTTAAGCCTGGTGCTGGATATGAGCATGTTTCGGGCACCGGCGAACTTAATTCGCCTAAAACCATTTTCCGGTTGTGAGGCCGCACAAACCCTCTTTACCCACCCTGGCATTAAAGCCGACAAGCAAGACTTTGACTTTTGTATGCGCCGTAGCTCAGACTCTGATTATCATCAACATCTAAAAAACACTTGCAAAATAGTATTTGGTTTTAGGATATACATACATACTTGCAGATAATCCGCTTAGTCCTTGCCTGTTACGAAATAATCCACAAAAACGTAGATTCCTCCCTAACATTTTAAATTTCTTTATGTAACAGGTACAAACCTCGAGTTCGCCTTCAGGATTAACTACAAAGCAGGACTCACGCAAAGACTAAGTCACAAATGCCAAGAACTGGCCAGCGGTTTTATGGTTTGTTGTGTAATTTCTGTTAATACCAATGAGATCAATACAAAAAGCATAAATTGAAAATACAATGCCTAACTAATATCAACATGACATGGCAAGACAAAGGTCGGGTGCAAATACCTGCTGTTCCACAAAAATATTACTTTTGTGGTTTTCGAAAGACAAAAGGAAACTAAAGCGTTTGGGCAGTTTCAAGGTGTTGCATTGTTGTTACGACTGCAGTGCGGTACGATTACACAGAGTGTCGTCAGCGCGGATGACGACGGCGGTAGGTCCAGCAGGTTGGTTTTCAAATATTAAGGCGTTACATAAATTTACCTTGGCAAGATCCTTTAAGTTGTGCGGCTAGTTTCAGTCATTCGATTTGCAAGCGTGGAATTTGTGGAAGTGTTTTCCAATTTTCACCTTTCTTTTATGACTTTCTTTTCATGCCGAATTTCACATTTTTAAAAACCAATAATAACTAATAAGCAGCTTCATGCGGTTCGTGGTGCTGTGGCGTTCTGTTAACGGTTACAAATTGAAAATTTATGATGGGCAAATATTTGGGAAATTAAATCATTGCATTGACAGATTTATTTGTATTTTTTCATTTTTGTTTTTTTAATAAAGCGTGTACTTACTTTAACTTGCATTTCGTTACGGGTCTAGTTTTTGATAAGGGTTTTGGCGTTAATCAGAGTTTGTCAGGTGGCAGCAGATATCATAGAGCGGAGTAAGTATGAGTGCAAAGATCAAATATTTCTATGATAAACTCCTAGTTGGAAATATATGCATGTGGCATCAGTATTTCAGGCATGAATTGGAGCTTTGTATACATGCCAGAATAAATGCTGCTTCATTTCCATTTTACACGTGTTTTTTCTCAGGGAGCATGCTTACTCTATCGCAAAATGTATTCAAAAAAGTGTGATTGACAGTTAAACATGATTCTATGGTAAGGGACTTTTATGTCAACATAATGTAAACAAATGATTTAACCCTTTGAGGTGCGTGTAGCTTTCCACTCATCTATAAGTTTTGCTTTTTGCATTTTTTTCATTTCACAGCTTTGTCAAAGATGACGAGAACAAAATACAAGAACTATACAACCAGACGGAAAAAGTGAGGGGAAATAGAATTCTACAAGTAACAGTTTATTCTACAATAAATATAAATATTTGTTACTTAAATAAAACACACTTTTTTACAAAAACCTTTTAGTAATTTTTTTGTTTTAATTGTCCAGGTTTTGTGCTTTTCTGCATCCATTTACAGGTTTAAGGGATACATCTAATATCCAAAACAAAAATTGTCAACGGATGACGAAAAATCGTTTCAATATCCATCTAATATCCACCCTGTCGGAAAAACAGAAATCCAAATCAACTCAATTTTATCTAAGCAATTATTCGGCACTTATAAAAGTAAGATTTAATGTTTTCATTCAAATCTATGTAAAGGGTGTTTTTTTTAGGGGTATAGAACTTCGAATTGAAATAAAACACAAGAAAATCGTTTTAAGGTCCATCAATTTGGCTTTATTGTAAGGATAATTTTATGCCATTAATGTTTAAATATGATTTCGGGCATGTGGCCGCCGCGGCTGGCTCGAATAAAGCCAATTCTACAGGTCCAATTTTCAACCACTTTTTCGAGCATATGGGGCCGTATGTCGGCAATAACGCCACGAATGTTGGCTTCCAATTCCCCTAACGTTTCTGGTTTGTTGGTGTAGACGAGCGACTTCACATATCCCCAAAGAAAATAATCCAATGGTGTCAAATCACACGACCTTGGTGGCCAATTGACAGGTCCATTCCGCGAAATTATGCGCTCATCGAATGTTTCCTTCAATAAATCGATTGTGACGTGCGCTGTGTGGCATGTAGCGCCGTCTTGTTGGAACCACAACTCATCCACATTCATGCCATCCAATTCGGGAACAAAATCGTCGGTTATCATGGCTCTATACCGGTCTCCATTAACGGTAGCTGCCTCTCCAGCATTATTGCGGAAGAAGTATGGCCCAATGACTCCACCAGCCCATAGAGCACACCAAACAGTCAGTTTTTGTGGATGTAATGGCGTTTCAAGGGTCTCATGTGGATTCTCTTCACTCCAAATGCGGCAATTTTTCTTGTTGACGTAGCCATTCAACCAAAAATGAGCCTCATCACTGAACAAAATTTTGCGATGAAAATCAGCATCGAAATCAATCTCATTTTCGGCCCATACACCAAAATCACGACGCATTGCATGGTCTCGCGGCTTTAATTCTTGCACAAGCTGGATCTTGTAAGGTCGCAAGCCAAGATCTTTGCGCAAAATCTTCCATAAAGTTGATGGACAAAGCTCCAATTGCTGTGCACGGTGGCGAATCGATTCATTCGGGTCCTCTTCAACACTTTGCTCTACAGCGGCAATTGTTTCTTCGGTGCGCACTGTTCGACGTCTCTGCGGATGCGTATTATCACATAGAGTAAACGTAGTGCGAAAACGATCCATGGTTAACCGAATTAATTGCTCTGATGGACGATTATGTCGACCATAAAATGGACGGAGCTCACGGTAAACTTCGCGAACTGAACCATTATTTTCGAAATAAATTTGCACGATTTGCAAGCGTTGTTCTTTTGTCAACCTGTTCATGATGAAATGGCAAACCAAACTGAACATAAATGACATTAGAGTTGCCAGATTTGACCACAAAATGCCAGTTTTATCTCTATTCGAAAAACAAACCTGTAAAAAAAACACCCTGTATGAGCCAGCCTCTGCTAATTTAAATATTAAAATTTCAAGAAATTAGTTATTTGATCCGATTTGGTCGCCATTCGAAATTCGAAACGCATGCGACTGAGTTTTCTCACATTCGCCAGCCCCATTTTTCGAATGATGAATGCTGCTACGTACTTCAGAGCACCTATCGCATTTGGCAGTTTTATGCATATACCGGAGCTCTTTGAAAAAATTCTGTAAATATTTCGCCCATGGCGTTGTCCTACTCGTTTGAGAAGTCCTCTTTATTTTCAACTCTGCTATGAATGTTTGTTGCTTTCATACTTTTTGCTGTTTCCTTACTTTGGTAGTTCTTTTTTCTGAATATTAAGAAAACGAAATGCAACACTGAAGATGGCAGGACACCGAAACCGGTTTGCCACTAAATCAAATTTGACAAGGCATAATTTCTGAATATGAGAATATTTTCATAGGTTCGGGAAGCAAACAAGTTTAATATAACTATTACCTCCACCCCATGAAAATTTAAAACTTTCATAATCTTCAAACGTCTTTTGATATTAGGGAAATCCACCCAATCTTCATTATCAGACTTCTTCAAAGGATTGGTGGATTGATCTTAGAGTTTATGTTCTATTCATGCTATCATATTTGTTATTTTTATTAAATTTCAATGCGATTTAAGTTGCCCTTCGTGACTTCTGAAATTTTTCTGTCAACTAGGGAGTGGAACAATCTCGACTTTAAAGCCGAATTTCGACAGATATCTATAATTGATGAATTCAATATTTACTTCCATAAAATTCAAGATTTTTTGAAAAATGTTCGGGTAAAATGTGAGTCTAACCCTACAAAATATTCGAATTTGGGCCATTTTCTACTAGTAACGAAGTTGTTTCAGTACCAGGAATAGAAAAAAAAAAATTTTATTTTCGGGTTTTGGAAACGTTGATTTTTCGACCAAAACAAGTCCCAAAACCCGAAAAGGATTTTTTTTTTTTCAAAAAACCGTTATCGCCAACGTTTTTAGCGCATGATTTGAAGTGGGACAGGAAATATGAGACAAATTCGTTTTCATCGAAAACATTTTTGCATGTATGCTGAAAAAACCCTTAAAAAAATGTCGAAAGGGGAAATTTTTTGACCAAAAGACTCCCCAAAACCAAAAAATATTTCTTTTTTCAAAAAACTGTTATCGCCAACGTTTTTAGCGGACTTTTCTGGGTCGGGCAGGGTATACATGAAAATTTTAAAATCAAATGAAAATTTTTTTAGTAGGTCATGAAAAACCCCTTAAAAATAAAATTCGAAAAAAGTCAAAAAAATGAAATTTCGCAGGCTCCATGCGTAGTGGAACTTTTTTGCCTGAGCCCAAAACCTATCGAAAAATCGATGGCGCGATATCGGTTAACTTTCGTCCATACAAATCGACCCACCCTAATGTATATGTATTAATTCAGAAAGCATACAGAAATGCTAATGCGTACGCATGATTTATAGGTACAAAATCAATTATACTGCATGGATGAAATAGCATGGGTTTTCATACATTAATATTATTTGTATTCGTATATCTAAAAGAAGCAAAAGGGCCCTTAGAACCATGTAAGACTTGTTTGATTTTCAACGGTTGCCCGTATGTTGAATTGCTTATATATTATTTGGGTCCAAAGCTGTGCCGAAATGCTACGCATCGACAACATAGTCACCGCATCGGAAGTCAACACATGGGTGAAATTGGAAGCCTGCTAGGCAATTTTTCTGCCAGATTTCTTTTCATGGGATTTTTTGCCGCGGTGGCTGAAAAGCATCTTCACAGACATTCTCAAAAGTTCAAAGTTAAGGAGCACATTGAAATATTTAGCAGACAATTCGTACTGGAGGTGGTTGAGATCGTCAGCATAATAAGAAGCAGAGATTGAAGTATCGATGGTAATGGCGAGGCTCTGACGACTTCATGTTTGACCTGGTTAAATCAACTTGGTAGCATGATGGGTGGGATAGTAAATGAGCGTCCGAAAAAGGGGATCTCCTTTCTTAGAAAACAAAAAGTGAAAAACAACAAGAGTCATCTACATAAGCAGAACAATTAGATCCAAAGGTTTGTAAAACATCTGTTTGGTCCACAGGTGAACCGAAAGATTATCAGCTTTATGCTCCAGTGGGTTAGGGGCGTGGAGCGAGGTAAGGTAAGCCAGGTATATCCAAACCTAAAGATCGAGGATTGCTTGGCGATTACAGCAACGACAGCCATCAGCGAGGAGTTGGGAATTTCTTCCATCAACTGCCTCCCTACGAATGCCATAATTGGAGCTGAATCAGCATTCATTGAAGAAGAAGAATGCAATCTGTTCAGAAGAACTTTTCACCACCACTTCAAGTGCGCCATGAGGGCTGTTGTGAGGTGATCTCGATGGGAATTCTTGAACTGATTTTGTTCCTTGTGCTACAACCACAACAACAACGTCTGCAACATGTAGGAAATCATCTTTTTGGCTATAGAAAATACTTCTACTCGGTCCCGCTTATCAATACAATGGATAATTTATATTTTCAATGAATAAATTGAATGTCCATTCAAGCAATCTAATCTCATAAAATTGCAATTGTTTGTTTGAGAAAATTGTTTGTGACTAATTTGTCATCAAAAGATGCTAATAATGTTGCAGCAAATTTTAAGGCAAAAACAAATCTAATGGCTTGCGGTGCATAGTACTTGCAGTTGAGCTTACAAAAGACATTGCTTTAGCAGCGGTGGGCATTCATTATTTAATTTTTAAAAGAAAAATAGTTGGGGTACAGAAACTGCTGGCTACAACGACGGTACATGGTGATGAAAATTTCTGAATTTTGAAAAAATTGAGCTTGAATTGTAAATCCAGATTCTTCCTTCAATTTCCTTAAAATGAGTAAAATGTGAACAAAAAATTTCGTAACAATATGTCCTTGAGTAATAAATCCGCCCCTAATTGAAACTTTTTAAACTCGAGTCGGAAATTCCGCATTTGACCTGCCAAATTAAATCTCAAAAACGTATAGTGCCGTATGTCGTGCTATGCGTTTGCCCACCTCTGATATCTGCGAATGACAAAACCTATTGCAAAAATATTATAAAATCTAGTCAAATGTAACAAAAGCAAGCAGGAACACAAGCGCAGGTTGCAGGGTGACGATAACAGTTTCCCCCACATTTTTTTATTGTAACGAGTTAATAATTGCCCTGAGCTGAGCTGGTCACATACGAGTGCAAATCGTAGCTCTAAATGCTGTGAATTCCATAACATGACGCAGTCACAGGAAAGAATTAGAACTTTTTCATGACTATTGTATTGTTGTTTCTATTGTGTTTGTAATTAAATAATAAATTTTTTGTGCAACATATTTTTCTACTATATTTCACTTAGGCACAAATAATAAACATTTGACCGCTATTGTCATACAGATATTTCAATTGTTTCGGATAATAAGTACAACTGCTAAAATAAAAAAAGAAGTATTTTTTCTTGTAAATAAATATTTTAGTCGGTTTTGCATATTTAAATTAATATAGGGGTTTCGGTTTGAAGGATAAAAAAGTTCATTTTTGATTTTCTGCTGCAAGTTTCAAAATGAAAAATGTAATACAGGGTCGCACATCAAAATAGAAACATTTTACAACTGAACTTAATAAAATTTTAAGTTAATAAAAATTTACATACATACATATGTTCTGCAAAAATGCGAAGTTCCGAAGAGGAAATTCGGTCGTTTTCTAAATATATGCGGGTTAAATACTTTTCAATCTTTTAACTTTAGCTTAAAAACTTTTTCTTACTTAAAAAAAAAAATTTCACAGATTTTTCATTCATAACAAGTTGGCTCTTTACAGTTTTTTTTTTATTTAAGAATTACATAATAATATTATTTATACGAGAGCCTGTATTTTAAAATAAAAACAGTAAGATGCGCTATATTTTGGTAACGGAAGAATTCAGGAGAGTCCAGCGAGCATTCAACTCTGTTTTGAGCAATGTGACGAAGAACTTAAGAACACCGAAGTCATTCACTTTGAAGGAAGCGCAAAACTCTTGAGAATCTTTTTAGAAGATTATGATTACAAAATTATTGGTTGCGCGAATGATAAGCTTGCATAGTCATAAAATCTTAGTGTTTTATTGCAACGTGACACATACATACATATGTGTATAAAAGCGTGTATATATACGCATACATATGTAAATATGTGCCTACTTACATACATATACCAGCTAATGAGTGTATTTAATAAAGTTTTGTAACAAAGATCTAAACCAGCTTTTTTAATTGTTCTTTGGATGGAGATTGTTTAATTAAAGATTTTGAGCCTCTCCCCTCTTCATACAAATTTGTAAGCGAAATTGTTTTTATATGAAACAAAATTGCCAAACATCAAATAATTCTATTTACTTATTTTACTTTTATTTATTTTATTTTTTGATTTTATTCTATTTTTAATTTATACAATTTTTTAAATTTAATTTTATTTTACTTAATTAAATTTTTTAAATTTTATTTTATTTTATTGCTTTTTTATACCAATTTTTGTTGATTTACGGCCTGTACATTTTCAAGTATTCATGAAACGAGCTCAAGGCCAAGAATAATAATTTTTCACTTTTTGAATTTTTATGAAAATTATTATTGTTTTTATTTTTTTAATAATCATTTAATTAATTAATAAAAGTTTTTTATTTTATTTGATTTTATTTTATGTTATTTTACTTTATTTTGTTTTATTTTTTTTTAACTTAAGTTTTTTTATTTTATTTAATTTTATTTTAATTTAATTTTATTTATTTTATTTTATTTAATTTTATTTACTTTTAGTTAATTTTATTTTATTGCTTCTTTGTAACAACAATTTTTGTTGGTTTTACGGCTTGTACTTGGAAATGTATTCATGAAATGAGCCCAAGGCCAAGAATAATAATTTTTCAAAGTTATACTGGCACAGTTCATACTGAGCCTCAAACATGCTTACACATCAAATAACATTTGCAGAATTGTTTGCTGGGTTTACATCAGTCGCCTATTGCAATAAGCCTTTGCATGTTTTCACAAGGCGTACCAGCATCTTTGTAAATAAAATTTATAAAAAATGGAAGATCGCGTTTTAAGCTTTGTTGCTTCGCTTCAATGGCGTCTACAAATCTATGCACACGCACACATATACATAAACCATTGCACGTAAACGTAACCAAACACCTCATGGCATGCACATCCGTAAAAGCGGAAGACGCCATGTCACAAAGTTTCAAGCGCCTCTTGTTTGGCATGTAAATTGTATATATTCTTTGGTGCTTCGGTTAGTCAAAGACTCCACCGAAAAATGTAGCTACTGCTCATTTTCATTATTACAGTCTTCTAAGATCGTCAGCTTCACTATCGTTTAACATATGATGCTTAGTAAATATAAGATATAATGTAAACACATATACCTATATCCACATTAGGATGTTTCATTTTAAGGTTAAATTTCTTTATTTTTCCTACTTGAAAACGGAATTTTTTGTGAATCAAACAAAATAAAGTAAATTAAAATTAAATAAATTAAATTAAAATAAAGTGAAAAAAAAAATAAAAAAAAATAAATTAAATTAAAATAAAATATAATAAAATACACTAAAATAAAATAAAATAAAACAAGATAAAATAAAATAAAATAAAATAAAATAAAATAAAATAAAATAAAATAAAATAAAATAAAACAAAATAAAATAAAATAAAATAAAATAAAATAAAATAAAAAAAAATTAATTAAATTAAAATAAAATAAAATAAAATAAAATTAAATTAAATAAAATGAAATGAAATGAAATAAAATAAAATAAGACAAAACTAAAAAAATTAAGTAAAATAAAATATAATAAAATAAAATAAAATTAAAAAAATGAAATAAAATAAAACAAAATCAAATAAAATAAAATAAAAAAAATGTAATTAAATTTAAAAAAGCAAAATAAAATAAAACAAAAGTAAATAATATAAAGTAAATTAAAAAAAAAGTAATAAAATAAAATACCGAAACTTTTTGGTAAGGACACCCTAATGCACATATAAAAATATATATACTTACGCACATATATTTGCATATTACCTGTTCTTGATGTTGCCTCTATTACCTACCATATCAGCGATGGCACAATGTCGGCAAAGTCGTCTCTATTATTATAGCTGTCGTCTTAACTGAAAATGGGCAGCACTGATGCGCTTGCATGTTTCATTCATAATCGACGCTACCTCAATGATTGGCCGTTTGTAGCTTTGTGTATATTTTCTTAAAGTTTTTTTTCTTAAATACATCTCGTTTGTGTTGGTGCTAACTCTTTGATATTGAAATAGAAAACAATAATATAAAATAAAACAACAAAAAAATAGCCGTAGACGAAAAAACAGACAGTAGTTGGGCAAGAAAAAATTGATTTACGACTTCCGGTCCCACATTGAATTTTTTTAGTTAATTTTTTATTTTTAGGTAAAATTTTTTTTTTTAATTTTATACTCTTCTTTTTATTTGTGTACAGTTTCTTGCCCATTTCTTCAATCACTTGTTTGTGGTTAGCGTTTTTACAGCGCTCATATTTATTGACCATTTGTTTTAACGCACTGTTAAATTTCGGCATTTAAATGGTAATTTAAAACTATTACTTGGTAATTTTAATAAATTGAAGTAGTTAATTATTATTAACAAATTCATTAATAAATCAAATAAAAAGCTATTTAGTTGAACCGCAAGTACAGACATAATTTGTTAAAATTGTGGGAAGTTTTTAATAATTTTGCAGTTTTTTTTATTGCTTGACAAATAAAGAGACCATTGGAGTAGTCTTGCGAAAGAATCTTACGAGAATTTGGAAGGGTACCGTTGTTGAACATTTATCAACACGACTACATTGTTGACAGTCGATAGTGAATCTGGAAAATGGGCAAAGCGTTTCTTTCTTTAGCTCCTGGGCCTTATCAACTGTGGTCGGAGGGAAATCTATGGCTATATCATCCACAGTTATTGATGCTACATCAAGTAAAAATAATCCTGTTCCCTCAATGAATATTAATATGCTATCTATATAAAATTGATTTGTCAGCGTATGTTGTTGTTGTTGTTGTTAACAGTGCTTCGCCCTGCCCCAGATTGGACAGGGTTACACTGAAATAACAGCCCTTGGCCGGGTGAAAAAACCCGGGTCATTCCGGTGCGATAGAACCGGCTGTTGTGGGAATGATTTGTCAGCGTATCAATATATACGAGGTGTGTTCAAAAACTATCGCGAATTTTGTGTTTTTTCAAAAATTATTTATTTATTCATGAATATCTATTTTGTCCCCTTCAAAGTAATCCCCATGAGATATTATACACTTGTGCCAACGGTTTTTCCAATCTTCGAAGCACTTCAAAAAATCATTTTTTTGTATCTTGTTCAGCTCCTCCTTCGATGCCGTCTTTATCTCGTCAAGAGAAGCGTAACGTCGTCCTTTCATGGGCCTCTTCAGTTTAGGGAACAAGAAAAAGTCACAGGGGGCCAGATCTGGGGAATACGGTGGCTGCGGCATCATTAGTGTGTTGTTTTTGGCCAAAAAGTCGCGCACAAGCAACGATGCGTGAGCAGGGGCGTTATCGTGGTGCAAAAGCCAATTTTTGTTCTTCTTTGCACATCTTCTCGGCCTTCTGAGAACATTTTGTACCACCGATAAACGTTGCTTCGGTCCAAAGTAGCTTCTCCGTATGCCACAGTCAACATTCGGAATGCATCCGCGCACTTAATTTCGTTTTTCACACAAAATTTGATACAAGTTCTTTGATCCATTTTTTTGAATAGGTAAAAATCGAAGACGATCCAAAACACGTGCAAGCAAAGCAGCTGTCAACAATTAACTGAACATTCAAAATGGCCGAGCTTGTCGGCATAAGTGAGAGACATGAGTACCAACATAACGCCACAAAAAATTCGATATTCGAATATACGTAACCAGCGAAAATTCAAAATTCGCGATACTTTTTGAACACACCTCGTATAGTCATACAATGCAAATACGGTATTTATGGAGTAGCCACCTAAAATATTTTTGAAGTTGAGTTTTAAATGTTTGATATTGTTAAAAAAAATTGGCACATTGCGTAAATTTTTCATCACTCATTAACTATTGTGGGTTGATGGAAACATACGACCCCAAAATCCTCCGAAAATCATTCCAAAATGACCTCGGGATAATGGTCCCAAAATGATCCTAACTTGGTCCCTAAATGTGCCAAATCGATGCCAAAATGACTTCGAAATAAACCTGAAATGACGTCAAAATGGGCCCCAACTAATCCCAAAAATTACCTCAAAATGATCCTAAAATGGCCTTAAAATGTTGCCAAAATTACTCCAAAATGATTCTAATTGGGTTTATAAAATGTATAAAAAATTGCCCAATAATTATTCTAAATTAACCCTAAAATGGTCTCAAAATGATCCCAAAATGATTCTAACTTGGTACCTAAATGTACCAAAACCAACCAAAAATGGTCCGAAAATTATCCCAAAATGAGCTCGAAATAATTCGAAAATGACCATAAAGTGTGCCCAAAATTACCTTAAATTATTACAAATTGATCCCAAAATGTTCCTGAAATGTTCTCAAAATTACTAGAAAATAATAAAAATTTTGTTCATAAATTGTTTCAAATATTACCCCAGAACTATTCCAAAATAACCCTTAAATGGGCTCAAAATGGTCAAATAATGATCCTAACTTGATCCCTAAATGTACCAAAACCAGCAAAAAATGGTCCGAAAATGATCCTTAAATGACCTCGAAATAATCCCAAAATTACCCCAAAACGATCCGAAAATGGCTAAAAAGTTTTCCCAGAATGGTTCATAAAAAGTTTCAAAAAGGACCCCAAAAGGATTTTAAAAGGACGGTAAAATTATTCCAAAATGACCGTAACATAACCCTAAAATGGCCCAAAAAGATCCAAGAAAGAAAGGCAAAATTATCCCAAAATGACACCAAAATAATACCTAAATAACTCCAAAATGATCCCCAAATGATACTTACCAATTTGTAGCCACGATTAGGTAATCAGAAATCGTTTCGAACTTATTGTCAGTGAGTTTCTGGCAGCTTTAGGTGATTTTCAGCGCAACTCAGTATTTAAGCAACAGGTCTTTGTTGGCTTAGTTGGCGAAGTGATCATGCCCGTACGTTGGCATAAATAGTGGAAATGATACAACAGCCAAAGCATTTTTCTCGGTGCATTTTAAAAATTTTAATTTTAGGCGCAAAATGTGCTAGTCCTAAATAGTTTTTCTTTTGAATTGCGTACAACAAACTTCACTTTACCAGTATATATTCGTTGCTGACTGAAGCAGGTTGTAAGAAGCCCAACACGCAAAACCTTAAACACAAAAACAAAGTCCTATTGGAACCTATGCGTTCATGTTATGCGTGCCATAAAGACATCAAAATGACCCCGAGGTAGACTTTTTTGGCACAACCAATACGTTGAAAGAGCGAAGCAAAGCTTTATAGACCTCATACTATAGCTCTGAATAATAAATTAGCAAAGTCGCCTGCAAGGTGGTAAAATATAAAACTAAATTTTGCTCAAAGTCCATTCCAAATTGAGAAATAAAACACATATTACTTTGAGCTCAGGTCATATATTGTATGTATGTGTATTGTAAGTCATGTGTAAGAAATACTTTGAAGACCTGTTATGAGCGGAAGAATATAATAAAAGTGAAATCACAGTAAAACCAATGCGTCTAAATAAAAAGCAACAATTGGCAAGCAATGCCACATTTTGCAACGAAAACATATCCAAACAAGTAAGGAAATGGCTGTCTTCGACTGTGCCGAAGACTTTATACCTTTCATGAATACGCATCAAGGTTTTAAGTGTCCGATCTTTACTCACAATTAGTAAAAACTCGGCAAAACTGATAATTTAAAGATACATAGACCAAACCCAATTGGCGGCCGCCGTGGTGTGAAGGTAGTGTTGCCGGCCTACCACACCGAAGGTCCATGGTTCGAGCCCTGTTACAGGTAACATCAAAAGTGATTTGAAACAAGTTTTTCAAAACGGGGTCGCCCCTCGGCAGTGGTTTGGCAAACTCTCCGAGTGTATTTCTGCCATGACAGGCTTCTCAGCAAAAATTCGTCTCCTTTGTAGATGCCGTTCGGAGTCGGCAAAAAACTGTAGGTCCCACCAATTTGTAGGGAAAAATTCAAATCGGCACACCACAAATTGGAAGAGAAGCTTGGCGCAAAAATCTCTTAGGAGGTTTATGATGATATACCTGTTGTCTATCGCGCCATAGAGAGAGAGAGAGACCAAACCCAATATATCGGAACAATCGATTGTATGGGAGCTATATGTTATGTAGGTCCGATCTGGCTGATTTTCACCACACACATTACGTATATAATAAGTACCAAACCTGCAAAACTTTACGTTACTAGCTTTTTAATTGCAAAATTTATAGCCCAAAACCCATTTATCGAACTATCGATTGTATGGGAGCTATGCGTTGCATTGCTCCAAACTTGCTAATTCCGACGAATGATTAATATCATGCAAAATGGCGGCTCCCTACAAAATTTCTAAAGATATCTCAAAAAATGAGGGACTAGTTTGCGTACAAACAGACAGACGGACATGGCTAAATCGACTCAGCTCATCGCCCTGATCATTTCGGTATATTTATCGGTGTGTCTATCTCTTCTTCTTCTCATACTTACAAACATCGGACGAAAGTTATAATACCATTTCATGTTCATGAAAGGTATAATAAAACCTTTAAACTAAAAGTATTGCTATAGAACAAATTTTTCGAGCTTGAATACAGGGAAATTTCTTTAGAAATATTTTTCGCGTAATAAGCCAACCATCTGCATCTGGAAAAGATCGGCCATTAGGCTGCTCATGTGCAATTTACGTTATGAATTCTTAAGGCAGTCATCAATATTTTCATATTAATTTATAATAAAAGCCAAAATTTAATAGTAGTATTTTTTGATTTTTATTGTAAAAGCAAAAGATAACGGTTAAAAACTATTTTTATTATACAAGCCAAAACTAAGTACCTAATAATTTTCATATAAAATATAGCGAATTCCAAAAAAGAAACCACATAAAAAGAAATTTTAAAGTTTACATAAAGTTCAGAAAATTTAATTAAACTTTAAAAATTTACATCAAAATTTCCATATTTTTGGGAGGAGTTTTGAATAATTTTTGAGTACGTAGTTTTATAGCTCATGCAATTTTAGTAAAATAATATGCAAGTTACATAGAAGTACCGCAAAATTTGCGCTCAATTTTTAGAATTTTTTTTGTCAATGATGTTGGGTATTTTTTTCCACACAAAATAAGTTTTTCTTCATGTGTTGTATGGAGGATATCACTCAACACCCTTGATAAAAAAAATCTGAAAATTCAGGGGAATTATTGAGCGAGTTCTACCTTGTACAATGATGTACTAAAATTCATTGGTATACAAAAATCCGTACTCAAAAATTTTCTAGAAATTTTGTCAAGAAATGTCAAGATTTTTATGGCCGTTTGTTAAAGTTGAATTAACTTCTTTTTTTTTTATGTGGTTTAGAATTCGCTATATTAAAATAACAACTTCTTTTAGTTTCTTCGAACGATATTCATTTTAAATACACTGCTGTTATATTGAACACAGCTGTACATACATGTACTAGTGCTATCTCATATAAAATTAGAAAATCGGCAAAATTGTGTATTCCTAGCTAGCTAAGTAAAAATTTATGCCGGAAAGACCGTTTTCTCATCTAGCCGTTCATTTCAAAGTTTAAAAAAAAAAAACATGTATATTTGCCTTTTATAACAAAACTAAATGTTTAACAGTTATTTTTTGACTTTTTTCATAAAATAAAAAAACTAAAAGTAATTTCAGATAAATATTCTCTGCCTCGCAGGCATAGCTATGCTGCATTTAAATGTAAAATAGAGAATTTTTGAATTAAAATTTCGAAAATAACTGTTCAAATCGGCCCCTGCCCAATAATTATTATTTTTAAAGTTTTGCAACAAAAAATAAAAAAAAAAATAAATGGCGTAATGTATCGGGGAACCGTTTCAAGCAGGGCCTTACTTTGGAGGAGGTTGAAGGTATTCGCACACTGTTATAATCTAAAAATTTATCGATTAAAACAACACCGCAGAGTAAATGCTCATTGTTATTGTTGTTAGTAACAATTTTCATTCTCATTTTATTGAAGCAGTCTGTAAAGTAAACTGTCTTGAAGCTCTGGACGGTATATTAAAGTTAACTTCGTTTAAAAGAAATGGACCCGAAATACATCCGTTTAATAGTTTGACCATAAATATTACGCCTAGCATTTCCCTACGACATTCAAGGGTTGGAAGATCGATAACTTTTAACAGACTAGTATAAGGTGGAAGATTATGCAACAAATCCCATTGAAAATTTCTCAGGACAAAAAGTAAGAATTGTTTTTGAATTGATTCTAGCTTATGTACATTAAATTGATAATGCGGATTATATACAATCTAGCCATATTCTAATATCGGCCTAACTAATGTAGTAAAAAGAGTGTTAGAACCATAAGGGTCGCTAAATTCTTTTGACCACCTTTTCACAAAAGTTAATACACCTCTAGCCTTGTTGACAATATGAGGGCTGAAACTAGGTTTTCAGCTCATCGTTACACCCAACTCGACAAAAATATTTACATGTTCAAGATTGTGGTTGTTAATTGTATAAGAAGCTGCTTGTAAGATTAAGCGGCATATAGTTTACTTAATACCAAGTAACTAAGTAGTCTTAATTCATTTGAAGGATATAATGTTCTTCCATCGAAGCATACAATAAGATTTTTGAATGTGTTATTGTAGTACAGATATCGGGTTAGGGGCTTAGAATATGCCCGAGGTAGGCATACCGGTCGTAAGAGCCGACTAATATGCACAATGGTAATGACGTGCAACTCGATGGTTGACCTACGGATATGATGCCTCTCACCTCTCAGAACGAAACTAGGCATTGAAAATGGCAGAACGCCGAAACCGGTTTGTCACAAAACCAAACTTGACAAGGGATGACGGAAAATCGTTCCAACAAAAATCATATAATCCTTCCTTACGGAAGGAGGGGTGACATGACCTAGAAGGTTTCACTGGTCATAAATCGCTACCACGACAGTCGGGCAGTATCGCAAGGGAGTACCGGAGCGTACCGGGTTCAAATCCGGTTAAGGACTGTTAATTCGACACAACTCCCCAAAACCTTCGGGGAGTGTTTTTGTCGTTACCACAACAACAACAACATTGACAAATTGTCAAGAACCCATAAACGGGGGATATTTCTAAAAACGTTTTCACAATGTCAAAAAGCTTAAAGATTATAAAATCCATGAAAGCAAATATGGCTTGACGCTTGGTTTAAAGGAACCACTTTACTCGAAACCTTGTACATTTGGTTCCATTTACATAGGCAAATAAAGTAAGTACATACCACATAACCATGCACCCATTTTACACTCAGGCAGCTGAGCTCAAAGAAAATTACAAAAACAATACAACAAGTGGAAAAACCGAAAAGCCTTACAAAAGCAGGTTGAAAAACAATTCCTAAATGAAACTGGATTAAATACTTTAACGCCCTAATTCCGTCAGTTCAAGTAGTCATGGCGCCAGTCGGCTACTCAATCAGCAGGCTGCCATACACGGCCAATACTAGCCAACGCGACTGCCAGCAAGATGTGACCCATCTAATAGGATCAGTCTGGTGCGTGTCCATCAAGTACTATATAAGCATGGTTAACTCAAGTGGCAGTTGATCTGCACTTTGCGTCTGTATCATTTTGCAACCCCAGCATGATTTCAACTTCAATGGCGAACATTGTTGTTGAGCACCTTGAGGCTAATGAAACATTGTGGCAAACACGTCAATGCAAATATAATGGTTTAAGTTGCGAAGAAGAGCAAATAATTTTTCTGCAATACTATTTATTTTTGCAAAAGGGTTTAGTTACGCATCGTAATGCGTTTGCACATTTGCAACGGATCAGTGTGCAGCCTTCTTGTGGAATGACGATTTGTTGTTATGCGCTGTTTAAGCTGTTTACTTTATTCGTTTGTTAAAATGCACTGCCTTGGTTCAGCCCCTTTTGACCTTTTTTGTTTTGGTTAGTACTTATATATGGGAGTGTGTGTGTGTGTGAGTGTGTATGTGCGTTTCAGTGTCATTGTTATTATTCTATTGGAATTCGTATTATAAGCAATTTCGAGTATGCTTCAAACCTTATTTTCATTTCACTCAAAAATTAAGAGAGCTATAGTATATCTAAGATAACCATCAACTTGCATTTCTCTGGGGTTTTTTAAATACGATTTCCAAAACAAGCAAAGTTACATTCATCTCAGACACACATTTTTAAAACTGTTGTTTTGGATTCTGTTATTCAAATAACGACTCCACGTATGTATTTTTCTTTGAAATTTTTCTTTGCCTGTTACAGCTAGGCTCTTGTTACTGGCTATTTTTTTACCACATATCCATCTGCGTTTGCGATTAAAAAAGAAGTTCATCGACAGTTGCGTATAATCCATAAGACTAAGCACTGCTCCTCAAATGTCAGACAAAGATATTCCTTAAGGGATGATAAAACAGATTGCTAGAAGTCGGTAAAACAGTTTCCAAAATGTAGAGAAAACTACATCATAAAACTTGGAAGCACTGATTTTATCCGTCAATATTTCATAAAAGCGGATGAATTTGTGCGCCCTGTATACAAATATTTAAAATTTTTCTTGGAAACCTTTCGTTCATAGCAAGCTGCTCTACGCTCACAAAATTTGACCGACCTGCACAGCACACATGAACCTACCGACTGTCAAATAGGGTGGGTTGATTTTTTAAAGTTAACTTCTTAGACGGTGATGCAAAGTTTTTATTGAAAGTTAATTTTTACTTTTTTTTTGTAGTTAATGAACATTTTTATTGACGCAATGGGAATAAACAATTTTAGCAGAGTATTGTAGTAGAATTTAGCTAATATAGAATTTAGGAAACATTAGAGGATCAATTCAGTACTATTTTCGGGCCTTTTGGGGACCATTTTTGGGTCTTTCGGAATTGTTTTGGGGACCATTTGGGGCTTTTTCGGAATAAATTCTGGATCATTTCAAGACATTTTCTTGATTAATTACGGGACTTTTTCAGAGCCATTTTCGAAATAATTTTGGCACAATTTCGTGATGGTTCTGAAAAAGTTCTAAAATTATCCTGAAAAAAGATCCTTTCCTATAATTTCATACTTCTCTCAACTTGCATGTAGGGGTTATAAAAAAAAATCGACATTTTCAAAAATTTTCCCTATGACTTTGGTAATTTAAGTAAAAAATTGGTGACAATTTATTTTGTATAATAATTAAAGAGAATTAAAAATCACCTTCAATAATTTTTGGAAGTTTTTTTTTTAATTTTGGAACAAAAAAAATGTTTCCTTTGAAACTATTATTTATTTATTTATTTAATATATTTATTTAAAAATCAAGTTGGCCACCTCAAAATTATGAGTAAATTTTTTTGCTTTTTATGTTATTGAAATCGTTCAAAATTCTTCTCCGAAATTTGGCGTATCGTACCAATCTGGTTCAAAAGCTTACTACACATAAAAGCATATGCAGCAGTCAATTTCTGCACTGGAATTAACAAACATTTTTTCCAGATTGCAAAATGTCACCGATTTTGTTGCTCTTGTAATAATTTATGCCAGCAATATTGCCGCAAGTGCTCACAACACTTACACACTGAATTTACACCGAATCGTTCATATTACATATGCATGTATGTATATGTGTAAGTACTTCTACCTTTAAATGTATGTAAGAGAACTAGCTAGGCGCGCACTGGAACTGTCAAACAGCGAAGATGAAAATCGTGTGCGCCAGTTATTATAGACAGACTGCACTTAAAAATACAAAATCAATTAGCTACCGGGCTTACACTGGACATCAGCGACAGCTACCTGATTGCTGATGGATGCACTTGCATACATATGTACAATATATAGGTAGTATATATATATATATATATGTATGTATCTACAAAGCCATCCAAACAACTTAGTCAAAAGCGAAAAAGCGATTTCAATCAAGAGGAAATGCCACTGAAAGCTTAAAGTCATGGAGTAGCCTGGATATTTAAAATGATTTCGGCTTCACATACATACTTATGTATAAGCAGAGGATGATCCGTCATAGAACTTATTCATACCATATTAGTAATGCGCATCTAAAAGCTTTAGTTTTGAGCTTCCATATACGAAGTGGAAAACGATGTAAGAGCAATGAATGGAGCTAGAGGTTAAGCGAACACAAAACAAACAACTTTGTGGCTTCAATATATGTAAATCAGACCTGTTAAATAATGATTATTAATCATAATGATTACCAGTTTGATTATTTATTTTCTTGAGAATCCATTTAATACTTGATTTACAATTACTTAAAATTTTTAATGATTAATTATAAAAAAAAAATTATGAAAAAAAATTATTATTTATAACGATTTAAAAAAAAAATTTTAAATAATAAAAATAAGTTGATTTTTGTTGGAACGATTTTCCGTCATCCCTTGTCAAGTTTGGTTTTGTGACAAACCGGTTTCGGCGTTCTGCCATTTTCAATGCCTAGTTTCGTTCTAGGCATTGAAAAATGGCAGAACGCCGAAACCGGTTTGTCACAAAACCAAACTTGACAAGGGATGACGGAAAATCGTTCCAACAAAAATCAACTTACTACCCTGTCGGAAGATCAACACAACAAAATAAATCAATAAAAATAAGAGTTGTTTTGATTACTTTTGACTATTTTTAATATTCTTCAGTATTGTTGTAGAAGCACATAAATACTCACATCAACAATAGTGAAAAAATCGAAAAATATCAACAAAAAAAATTATCAAAAGTAATCAAAACTCTTTTCAATAATTTTTTTTTTAATTTTTTATTTATTATATTTTTTTTCTAATTGATTACTAATTCCTAATCAAATTTAACAGGTCTGCTGTAAGTAAATAAAATGGTGAAACATTTAAAACAAGTAGCCGAACCATTTTTATCACATTTGGTTGCAGGAATGTTGAAGTGGTTCTAGTACAGATCATTGTATCCATCGTAAGTGCTTTTGAAAATATCAAAGTAAGCAGTTTCATAATTTATGTATGTATATATCCACTTGTAATCAGACACTCAAGATCTCTACGGAAGTCCAATTCAATTTATTATTGAAATTATATCCAAAACTAGCTTGTAACGATCTTTAAACAGTGCAAACATTCGAATCGGTTTTGACTGCGTAGCGTTTATTTGTTGTTGCTCTCTGCCCGCTTCAACGCTAAAAATCCGCTTAGTTATTGAAATAAATGAGGCCGTGCGCCGCAATTTCATTCGTCTATTGAACGTGGACTTTTTAGTACAGAATACGTAACAAATGGTTTAAATATGTGGGCTTACATTAGACTGAACCAATTCAGCGTTCAATTCACTTTAAGAATTTGCATTTCTATTTTTATTGATTAAATTGATTTTTGGGTTTTAAATTTCAGAAAACCATACCGATGTTTAAAATTTGATTATTCTGCAATGGCCCACCACAAACTTTTCTCTCACAACTGTTTTTGATGGAATTTAATGTCTTACGCAATTATGTGCCGCCTAATTTATTAACTTCAATAGTCTGCCAGTTGTAAAGTAAAATTTAGATCAGTACCAAAAAAAATAGACTAGCAATGATAGACGTCTAGAAATTAATATTAAGGTCTGTTAAATTTACAGAATTTGTTTTTCGCCATTATGATTTTCATAAAAAAATTAAAAAAGTGAAAAATTATTATTCTTGGCCTTGAGCTCGTTTCATGAATACTTTTTTATGAAAAATGATATCAACCGATTTTTTTTTTTGTAAGCACTAAGCGACATATATAAAATAATAAAATTTATTTTTTTCAAATATTTTCAAATTCCAATGAAAATCAAGTGTGAGTGGTTATAATTTTGCCTGTATTAATTGTATGTAGAATCGAATAAACCAATAAAAAATGGCCATCAATGTAATTAAAATTTTTTATTTTTTTAATTTTGCTCAGTCTAGTGTACATACTCATATAAATACATATAACACTATATAACAATACAATGTTAGATCCATAGTTTTAAGGGAGTTATATGCCAGCTTATCAACTGGCATCAAAAAATCAATTCTTTGCCAACTTAGTGACAAAAGATTGCGCCTAAATCATGAATGAGTTGAAGAGTTGTAAAGTTATAATTATAAATAAAACCCAATATGCATAAATCCAATTTTTTTTTTCGATTATTGAGAAATGCCTAAATTTTCAAAGTGATCTCCAGCATGTTTCTCCACTTGAGGTTGAACATTTTTTCCAAAGCTTGTTTTCAGTTTGAAAACCATTGGAGCTCATTAGTGTTGCAATTTTTACACTTGGCAGCACTCGTATTTTCTGTCATATCTGACATCAGAAATCAAGCAAAACACGTGAGCGAACGAAAAATTGCGAACAAATGGCCAAAACATTAACAAAAGGAAGGAAATAAAAAGATATATATTTGTGTGACAAAAGGTAGTATTTCTATTATTATATTATATATATTATATTGCATATTGTGTTTTAATAATTATTGAAATGCCTAGAAAAAAGTTAAGTGTGAAGTTCGATTTCAGTTGAAAAATATTGATGGAATTTCAATATTTTCTTATTAAAAATGTTCCCTCTTGCTGTAGAACGAACTGTTTCTCCAATAGAATCCAAGTAAAATAATCAATGTTGAAAATTGTAAAACGGATTTCATCTTAATTTCATTCATATTCAAATGTATTTCCAACAAAAATGCTTACTGGGAGTACAATAACAATGTTGTAATGCGCTTACACACAGCCCATAGTATGATAAAAGTAATAGAGAAGAATGAGAAGTACTTAATTTGCTGCAGTTTTTAAAGCTCCCCACAAAATTAGGTGCTGAGATAGCTCCTTTAGAGGAGGAGGAAATTTCTAAAATTTGGTTCTAATCTGTTTCGAAACTGAATGGGACACCTTCTTAAATATACCTAGGTATTAGGCCAATACGAAATCCTACCCATATTCCTATGAGTGTTGTGGTGGTTGTAGAAAATGAAAAAATAAATTTGATACCGACTGACACAGTCACTAACACACTAGAGTTAACTTGTAGTTTCTGGGGACGTTTTGCAATTCACGAAACACTGCACCTAGTTTCCAGAGCACACATTACAAGTGATCTTATTTTCTCACCTGTTGGTTATGGGTTTGCGCGCATGCTAAACAAACAAAGTGTTGTCGGTTTTGCAACTGCTCGGCTTTACAATGGCATTTCAAGTGCATAAACCCAACAACAAAATTCACTTTAGTTAAAAAACATATTTGCTGATCACAACAAGTGTGCACGATCATTCTCCATTTATCACATGTTCGATCAGCAGCAGACGCAACACAAAGAGATCGACTTGAAGTGGTTTGAATGGCAGCAACTGACCTAAGCGCCTCAACGCACATCATCCCCACTCCGTTTTGTTTGTACATTCAATTTTTATTTTATTTTTTCGATTCATTCGTTTGATGAACATGAAGTCATACGATTTAATTATACATATTGCTGCAACGTCAGCATATTTGCGTTTGGAACAAGTACGAGCAGCAGCAGCAAGAGCAACAGATTGTTGCTGTTCACAACCGACTGCCATACAAGCTATTTTGCATTGTACCATACATACATATATTTATTGTTGTTGTTTGCTACGGTAGGGCATACATTTGGTCCACAACAGCAGCAATTTTATCGGCGATAACGCAGTATCGGCAACTGGACTTGATCTCCATAATCAACATAATCGTAATAATTTTCAAAGTCATTGCGGATATGCCAAGAAGAGAGTGAATCAACTAGATCTGTTGTGGGAACGAAGCCGGTGGCAAAGACGGTGTTGAAGGCGGCTGCGTCATTGTCTCCATTTGTTGTGCATTTGTTACCATTTATGACCGACCACTCGTCGGTTGGTTGTTGAAAGGCGTATTATCCTTTTGATGTGCTTCTTCCATCTCAATTAGTGTTTTGGGTGAAAGTTGCTGTGTTGGTGTAAGTTATTTTATTTCATTTTTTGATAACATTATTTGGTTACTTGATTGGCGTTGAGTGTTATGAAAGGATGTTAAAAATCAATTAATTTCGCCGACAAATCAAGTGCTTCTCATAAGTGGGGTGCTTTTGTTTGGGCATTGCTTGCGTGGGAAAACACTTCATAAGGATTTTATATATTGCTTTTGTTTTTGTTTTTGTTTTTATATACGCGTAAGTTCATTGTCTCAAGCACAAAAGTTATTTTGATGTGTGCTACGAAGAGCTCAAAAACGTGCCCAAAAATGTCCATGTTTCCTCTTCTAACGCTTTAAAGCAATTTTTGAATAAAGAAACAAAAAGTTGAGTGCTATTTTTTTAATTTAAATCCTAAAAACAATTTACGAAAAAAAAAAAACTTATTGCAACTTTTATTTGATACATATGTTCAGGAATAAAAACCTAGGATTTTTGTTTTTTCGTAACCTTCTATCCTAGTCGGGAAAAGTTTGGTCTTGCTTTCCTTTCAAGTCTTAAAATTGCTTTCTTTAGTGGCAATCTCGGTTGAATGGGTAGTAGTTCTTATAGTTAGTTTTCACTATTTTCCATACAAAAGAGTCGAAGACTTCAGAAGCTTCTCAGTAAAAATCATCTGCCTAAGCGCATGCCGGTCGGTATCGGCGTACAAGCTCCCACCAATTTGTAATAAAAACTCGACTGTGCTTTTATTGAAAGTAGGCTTTCTTGTTTGCAAAAAAAGGAACGAAGGAACGCACCTTTTGCGCTTAAGGGTTTTTCTTCTCTGAGCTTCCAAAAAGTTTGGAGAAAACACTCAAGTGACGAAATTCAATTCAATGCGTTTTCAGCTGTGCTGTCTTCATTGGATGGTGAAAATATGCAAGTATGACTTAATGATATTTTACAGAGGCATTCTATAATTTCTATAAATTACTAGTACCAGTAAGCTCGGATTCGTTCTGCGTGATTCATTATCGTTACAGAAAGTTGTATTCGTCATATAGGAATGTGGCGTGTTAGTAATGTACAAAATTGCATCAAACACAGTCAACACGTTTTCGAAATATTAGCGGTTGTACAAAGGAAAGAATGAAATGAGGTTAGGCGGAGGGTTGCTGAGAAAATTTTTTCTTGAAATTTGTCGTAAATTACCTTTCGTTTGATGCCCATATTGGCATATCTAATTTTTTTAGTTCCAAAAAGGTGGCGACCTTGTAAAACCAACCTCAGTGACAGCACCTGGCTAGAATGTCTGCGAATGAAGCATCCTATCTGTATGACGAATTACGTCCAAATCTCTTCAGCTGTTCCCGAAATAGTAGTGGATATAGAAATATCTAAATAAAGTTATATATGTACGTACAAGAGTAGCTCGTTTAATGTTATAAGATAAGCAAATATAGTCGTTACCTTGTGCTTGCAATCCCCTTCACACTCTACCTTAACGTTGAGAAAGACATAGCCCATCAAATTACTTACCAATTTTTGGCACAACCATACGGATTATATATATACATATATAGGTCAGCAGCCCTTAATAGCTGCTTGTTTCACCGTCTAAACCATTTTGACCTTCCAACGAGGCGCACCACCTGACTCTATCCTTTGCCAGTTGACGCCAATTAGAAACGCCAAGGGATCGCAGATTGTTCTCCACTTGGCCTTTCCAACGTAGTGGGGGCCTAACTCTTCCTCTGCTTGCATAGTTGGGTTCCGACAAGAATGCCTTCCGGGCCGGAGCATCTTCTACCATTCGTATTATATGGACAAGCCAACGTAGCCGCTGGGTTTTAATTCGTTGGACAATGTCGATACAACTCATCAATAAATCTTCTTCGGTAAACACTGTCGGCATCGCATAGGGGCCCATAAGTCCTTCGAACAACCTTTCTCTCGAATACTCCAAGGGACGACACATCTGAGGCCGTCGTCTTCCAAGCTTCTGTACCATATAAAAGAACGGCTGTGATGAATGACTTATATAGGGTGTTTTTTTTACAGGTTTGTTTTTGAATAGAGATAAAACTGGCATTTTGTGGTCAAATCTGGCAACTCTAATGTCATTTATGTTCAGTTTGGTTTGCCATTTCATCATGAACAGGTTGACAAAAGAACAACGCTTGCAAATCGTGCAAATTTATTTCGAAAATAATGGTTCAGTTCGCGAAGTTTACCGTGAGCTCCGTCCATTTTATGGTCGACATAATCGCCCATCAGAGCAATTAATTCGGTTAACCATGGATCGTTTTCGCACTACGTTTACTCTATGTGATAATACGCATCCGCAGAGACGTCGAACAGTGCGCACCGAAGAAACAATTGCCGCTGTAGAGCAAAGTGTTGAAGAGGACCCGAATGAATCGATTCGCCACCGTGCACAGCAATTGGAGCTTTGTCCATCAACTTTATGGAAGATTTTGCGCAAAGATCTTGGCTTGCGACCTTACAAGATCCAGCTTGTGCAAGAATTAAAGCCGCGAGACCATGCAATGCGTCGTGATTTTGGTGTATGGGCCGAAAATGAGATTGATTTCGATGCTGATTTTCATCGCAAAATTTTGTTCAGTGATGAGGCTCATTTTTGGTTGAATAGCTACGTCAACAAGCAAAATTGCCGCATTTGGAGTGAAGAGAATCCACATGAGACCCTTGAAACGCCATTACATCCACAAAAACTGACTGTTTGGTGTGCTCTATGGGCTGGTGGAGTCATTGGGCCATACTTCTTCCGCAATAATGCTGGAGAGGCAGCTACCGTTAATGGAGACCGGTATAGAGCCATGATAACCGACTATTTTGTTCCCGAATTGGATGGCATGAATGTGGATGAGTTGTGGTTCCAACAAGACGGCGCTACATGCCACACAGCGCACGTCACAATCGATTTATTGAAGGAAACATTCGATGAGCGCATAATTTCGCGGAATGGACCTGTCAATTGGCCACCAAGGTCGTGTGATTTGACACCATTGGATTATTTTCTTTGGGGATATGTGAAGTCGCTCGTCTACACCAACAAACCAGAAACGTTAGGGGAATTGGAAGCCAACATTTGTGGCGTTATTGCCGACATACGGCCCCATATGCTCGAAAAAGTGGTTGAAAATTGGACCTGTAGAATTGGCTTTATTCGAGCCAGCCGCGGCGGCCACATGCCCGAAGTCATATTTAAACATTAATGGCATAAAATTATCCTTCCAATAAAGCCAAATTGATGGACCTTAAAACGATTTTCTTGTGTTTTATTTCAATTCGAAGTTCTATACCCCTAAAAAACACCCTTTAGAATGTTATTTTCGTTCGTGGAGAGAGGACTTTACTTTTCAATGGCCTGCTCAGTCCAAAGTAGCATTTATTGGCAAGGGTGATTCTTTGCTGGATTTGTAAGCAGACATTATTGTTGGTGTTAATGCTGGTTGCCAGGTAAACGAAGTCCTTTAATATTTCAAACTTAGGGCTGCCAACACTGGCGTGTGTGCCAAGACTCTTTGTATGATGACAGAAGGTACTTCGTTTTGCCCTCGTTCACCTTCAAACCCACTTTTTTCGCTACTTTCTCCAATTTGGAGTAGGCGCTGAGCGATGTAGAACAAATTTGAATCAAAATGTAAATTTCGAAAAACTCACTGTTACGATAACTTCGAGCAAAGGGGTCGATATTTTCTATCCCGAAAATACCGGTATTGTGAGAAAGAAATTCCAAGATTTTCGATACCTTAAACGCATTGACGGTACTGGCAGCCCTACTCTTTTCCCTCTTTATGGCGCGATATACAACAGGTATATCATCATAAACCTCCTTAGAGATTTTTGCGCCAAGCTTCTCTTCCAATTTGTGGTATGCCGATTTGAATTTTCCCTACAAATTGGTGGGACCTACAGTTTTTTGCCGACTACGAACGGCATCTACAAAGGAGACGAATTTTTTGCTGAGAAGCCTGTCATGGCAGAAATACACTCGGAGAGTTTGCCAAACCACTGCCGAGGGGCGACCCCGTTTTGAAAAACTTTTTTCAAATCACTTTTGATGTTACCTGTACCAGGGCTCGAACCATGGACCTTCGGTGTGGTAGGCCGGCAACACTACCTCCCCACCACTGGCAGCCCTACTATAGCGTGTATATTCTAAGCTGCTCACCAGTTGGGGTTTCCATTGATTTTTCTCCGATCTCTGCTGGGCTTGTAAAAAAGTTCAAGTAAGTACTTATTTTTATATATTTCCTGCTGACTGAACGCTTCTATTTATCGCTTAAAAAAGATTGCTTCATAAAAGTAAGCTGTAATATTCAAAATCTAACACCAACTCGCGATTATTCCTTGTAAGGCAAAACAACGTCAAATTACATATTGTGTAACAACTCAGGTTAATGGAGGCGTCAGTGAAAGGTTAAAGCTAGTAATGTAAATTGTTATGTACGAAACATTTACTCACTAGATTTCAAAACAAAAATACATACATATAAACGTATATACTACCTTAGCATAGGAAATACACACATCCACACTATATAGCACCCAAAGTAGCGACGAACTTAGTACAGTCCAGCTTACGGCATTTCTACCGAATATCCTTAATAAGCAACATAATAAATGATGATGAGCAACAATATAGCCACCGCACATATGAACTGAAGCTAGCCAAGTTAGCAAGGAAAGAGCCCTGATTGAGGTCAGCTAATGTGCGCATCGAGTGTTGCTAGCAAAGTGTTATTGTTGTTGCTGCTAAACTACTAAGCTGTTTTATATGCAAATCACGTGAATTAGACAACGGGCAATGCACGCTGAGAAAGAAAAACTTTGAAAAAAAAGAAACAAAAAATTTGCTAAATGATGGCAGCAGTTGCAGCGCTAACTGTAAATCTTTGTGTAAATTCGTTAAATTCACTTGAAGTGAGCGCGGAAATTTAAGAAAAAGTAAATAATATTTATTGTTGAGCAACGTATTTCGGTAGAAAACAAGCCAGCAACAAACGAAATAATGTTGCAAACGCCTCTACTCAAAGTTGTCTGCTGTGGTTGTTGCCAACGCCTTTGTTGCGCAGCCATTGCTGGACGGTGCAACAACTATCGCAACAACAACTATGCTTGCAGCAAAATACCATCTATCAATTGGCAGCGAACATTAAAGTGCGCTGCATTAGCTACCAGTTAAATGCATGTTTGGTACGTGGCGGCGGCGCTGAACGCTCGAGGATAGCTTTTGGTTGTTGGATGCTGGATGTTGGGCGTTCGCTATGACTTTACATAAATACATATGTGTATGTATATGCATGCGTATGTGTGTTTCTATTATTGCTGAACAAGGCACAGCATTTGCTGCATTTTCTTTTCTTCATTCCTTGCCTCATAGAGACTTTAATTTTGCCATAACTAAAATATCATGGACAACAATATAGCGAATGATTAAGTAAAAACTTAAAAAGAAAATGTTGCAATAAATGACACAGTGTAGCAAAAAACCAGGAACTGGACCTCTCTCCAAAATATTTTCTCATAAACACCATATCACATAATTAATTTAAAGAACGCCCCCATCACAGAACTTGATTCAATAACGCGGTAATTCAGGATTTGGTACCAAAACGCCCTATCTGAACAAAATATATTCAGCAGAGATAGGGCCTTTTTGAAAAAAAAATATTTTGGAATAGAGTGTTCTTGCACTCAGCCTATTTCAGTTTATAATTATATAAATTTTATTGTTTACGGTCTACATCTTTTAATAATTCCGTTTGTATTTTAATTTTATTTAATTTTATTTTGTTTATTTTACTTTATTTTATTTTATTTCATTTCTTTTATTTTGTTTTATTTAGTTTTATTTAGTTTAATTTAATTTTATTTTATTTTGTTTTATTTTGTTTTATTTAATTTTTTTGATTTTGTTTGTTTTATTTGAGTTTAATTTAATTTTGTTTTATTTAGTTTAATTTTATTTTATTTTATTTTGTTTTATTTTTTTTTATTTATGAAAAATATTTTGGAATAGAGTATTCTTGCACTCAGCCTATTTCAGTTTACGAGGTGTGTTCAAAAAGTATCGCGAATTTTGTGTTTTTTCAAAAATTATTTATTTATTCATGAATATCTATTTTGTCCCCTTCAAAGTAATCCCCATGAGATATTATACACTTGTGCCAACGGTTTTTCCAATCTTCGAAGCACTTCAAAAAATCATTTTTTTGTATCCTGTTCAGCTCCTCCTTCGATGCCGTCTTTATCTCTTCAAGAGAAGCGTAACGTCGTCCTTTCATGGGCCTCTTCAGTTTAGGGAACAAGAAAAAGTCACAGGGGGCCAGATCTGGGGAATACGGTGGCTGCGGCATCATTAGTGTGTTGTTTTTGGCCAAAAAGTCGCGCACAAGCAACGATGCGTGAGCAGGGGCGTTATCGTGGTGCAAAAACCAATTTTTGTTCTTCCACAAATCTGGGCGTTTCTGGCGGATTGCTTTGCGCAAATTGCGCATAACTTGCAGGTAATATTCCTTATTGACCGTTCTTCCCTGTGGCAAGAACTCATGATGCACCACGCCCCTGCAATCGAAGAAAACTGTCAGCAAAACTTTCACATTCGACCGAACTTGGCGCGCTTTTTTCGGTCTTGGTTCGTGCGGCAGCTTCCATTGAGATGATTGAGCTTTGGTTTCCACGTCATAACCATAAACCCACGATTCGTCACCAGTTATGACCCTCTGGAGCAAATTTGGGTCGTCGCGGACAGAGTTTAACATCTCATTAGCAATGTTCATGCGATGCTGTTTTTGGTCACAATTGAGCAATTTTGGTACGAACTTCGCGTAAAAATCGAAGACGATCCAAAACACGTGCAAGCAAA
The DNA here is from genome assembly GCA_949987695.1 of Merzomyia westermanni. Classification (NCBI taxonomy): domain Eukaryota; kingdom Metazoa; phylum Arthropoda; class Insecta; order Diptera; family Tephritidae; genus Merzomyia; species Merzomyia westermanni. The sequence goes on from OX465293.1 coordinate 104,998,876, forward strand.
GCAGTTGTCAACAATTAACTGAACATTCAAAATGGCCGAGCTTGTCGGCATAAGTGAGAGACATGAGTACCAACATAACGCCACAAAAAATTCGAAATTCGAATATACGTAACCAGGGAAAATTCAAAATTCGCGATACTTTTGAACACACCTCGTATAATTATATCAATTTTATTGTTTACGGTCTACACCTTTTAATAATTCCGTTTTTATTTTAATTTTATTTTGTTTATTTTACTTTATTTTATTTTATTTTATTTTATTTTATTTTATTTTATTTTATTTTATTTTATTTTATTTTGCTTACTTTATTTTATTTTATTTTGTTTTATTTTATTTTGTTTTATTTCACATAAATCTAATTACAAAAAATACAAAAACAAAACTAAATCATGTGTTGAATATGCTCAGCTTAATTATATTTTTTTATTCTTTTTATTTTATTTTGTTTTATTTTATTTTATTTTCTTTTATTTTGTTTGTTTTATTTTATTTTATTTTGTTTTATTTTATTTTATTTTGTTTTATTTTATTTTATTTTACTTGATTTTGTTTGTTTTATTTTATTTTTCTGATTTTGCTTGTTTTATTTTAGTTTAATTTAATTTTGTTTTATTTAGTTTAATTTTATTTTATTTTATTTTGTTTTATTTTTTTTATTTAACATGAATCCAATTACAAAAAATATAAAAACAAAACTAAATCATGTGTTAAATATGCTCAGTTCCATTTTATTCAACACCAATAATCACTTATTTTGTTCTTGTAAACACAATTTGTATCATCAATGAACGTCAACTCAAGCAAGCATGCATAACATATTTACTCACACAACAACGGCTCTATAATGTGAGTACATGTTTGGCATTTGTAGTGGTGTCACTTTTAAACTGATTTTTTCAGGTTATAATTAATTGTTTTGACAGTTTTTTTGAAGACTAACAACGCAGCATGAGCAAAGCTATCTAGAGGTATACAATAGTTTGTATTTTAGAGGTATAGTTTGGTCGTTAAAGGGGCGAAACTTTTAGATTAGAAATGGAGTTAATAATAATTTCCCTCAGCGATTGGAAGCAAAGAGAATTTACGATATTTGCGTTGCTGTTTTTACCCATCAGCGTTGAACACAACATGATTTTTCTTCCCCTCCTTCCACCTCTTTCCATTCCTCTAGCCGATTTACTTCCTATCCCACTCCTACTCCAGCTCGCACTTCTTATTCTCTCCGTTTGCCTATACTTCTTCATTTGACTTTGACTTCCTCTCCCTTAGCTTTTGCCTATTCTTGACTTACGCCGTATTCATATCCTAAGCCGGTTCCTTCTTATAACGAATATCTTTATGAAGCGATGAAGTGCATTCAGGCTCAAAACTAGATTTTCTTTATTTTTAAACACTGTACACAGTAGCGAATGAAAAATGTAGTACGAAGGTAAGATGGCAATGCCTTGTGAATGACTGTAAAAACCATTCGCTACCGATCATAATTTGTGTTGCTTGTTTTCATAGTTACAACTACTACATAGCCTGCGGGGAGGACCTTTTCTCTTGTTGGTGGACTTTGCTTCTGATCCTGTTGCTGTTGATGCTGTTTTCGTTTCGAGTCTCGAAAGTTGCCACACCTGACAAACTGGAACAACAACAGCGGGCGGCATATTTTTTACAAATGTTCAACATGCAACAGAAGGCGTAGTCTCTTCGGCGTAGTATGTAGAAAAAAAGTTAAGACATTTAAAAAAAAACAACAACAACAACAACAGACCAAAAAACACGCAACATAAATTGTTTTTACTTTTGTACTATAGATGCATATAGAACCTGCAGTCAAACAAACTAGTTGTAAAGAAATTCACAACTAGTATGTGGCCAAGCCAACGAATCTTGCTTACATACAAGAAAGAAGTGTTAATTTAATTTAATTTTACATTTATTTATTTTATTTTATTTTACTTTATTTTATTTTATTTTAATTTTATTTTATTTTATTTTATTTTATTTTATTTAAGCTGGGCACTTCGAAACATGTCATTCCATACCATCGCTGTGCATACCGTTGTAATTTTTCCTCCAATATCAATTAATTTTTTTTTATTTTATTTTGTTTTATTTTATTTTATTAATTTAATTTAATTTTATTTTGTTTTAACTTTTTTATTTTTACTTTTTTTAATTTAATTTTATTTTGTTTTAATTTTTTTATTAACATTTTTTTAATTATTTTTATTTTGTCCTTTATTTTATTTTGTAAAAGTTAGACTAGTCCGACATTGGTTGTAAACTAATATTTTGTTCTACTAGTTTGGTTTTTCACTGCAGAGTATAGCCAGGTATGCAGGCTTCTGCGCCTTGTATTGCCTCAACCTATTGCTCGACATTTCTTTACCGCTTAACTGGCCGCTGTTGCCGTTGCTGTTGCTGTTTTTGTTATTGCTTTGCTACGAGTATAATTACCGCATCCATGTCGTTGGCTTGCTACTTCATAAATTAGCATGCCATATGCACATTTGTTTTTACACTGCATCTATCTTGCTTTATTTGCTTTAATTCCAACTTGTAGCCCTGCTTTGTTTCTATTTCTTTTCTTTGATTTTTTTTTGCCATGCACCTACTGTTACCCATACCGCAGCACTACCAATTATTTACTACTAGTTTTGCCACTTTGATAGTAATTTTCAACTTGTGGGCTACTTTTTTCCATAATTCAACGGTTGCTGCCACGCATTCCTTTACAACATTCAGTGGGGAAAACCAAAAAGAAAACAGCACTAAACCACTGATTTCCATGGAAAACAGAGAATACCCCCAGGATTAATATGACAGCATAGCGTACCACTGGTTGTAGCGTTAAATACGCTGGTCATTAAGCTTCTGTATAAGCTTATTCGCCAAATCAGCTATCATCCACCCATTCATCCTTCCTTTTAACCAATTCATTTATTTAGCACCGTCAACTGACTCGTTTGGGATTAAATAGTTTAAATTTCATAAACTTAATTTTACTAATTTTCTCTCTATATCGCCCGCTGATGTGGCGGCCACCGTGGTGAGGTGGTAGTGAGCTGGCTACCGAAGCTCCTGGGTTCAAGTGCCGGAACGGGGTAGATCAAAATGTTTAGAAAAATTGTGTTTTTATTATTACAGACTTTCGTTAGAGCGAAACAGACTACCTACTGGGCCAAATTTTTAAATTTAAATTTTAAATTATCATACTCCTGCCACAATAGGACATACGACATTTCTTTAATTAACAATTTTATAAAAAATCATCAGACTGGACAGACGTTGTTCTGCAAAAAAATTCCCTCCACTCTCCCTTCTTATTAGATCCATATTCTTCTGCCTGCCCACCTTCCTTCTCTTCCTTTTTATTGCTTCTCCGTTTTCATGTCGTTTATGTCTTATTCAACTTACCCTCTCTCTATTACTATCACTATCACTATAACTCTCTCTATTACTATCACTATCACTCTCACTATCACTATCACTATCCCTATTCCTATCCCTCTCCGTCTTGCTATCCCTATTCCTATCCCAGTCCCTATCCTAGAAACATCTGCTTGCTAATACCCTAATCAACACTTTAAATTTGATACCCATATCGTGGAGACATCTTCTAGGGCCACACCTGCTCCACATTTTGATCAATATCTCGAAAACGAGGTCTCACATGGGATTAAGAACTTTTCGGGGGGTTGTTGTTGTTGTTGTAAACAGCCGAAGGTTTTGGGGAGTGTTGTCGAAAGCGACAGTCCTTTGCCGGATATGAACCCGGTACGCTCCGATACTCCCTTGCGGTACTGCCCGACTGTCGTGGTAGCGATTTGTTATAACTAGTGTAACCTTCTACGTCATGTCACCCCTCCATCGGTAAGGAAGGAGAACATGGGTAATAAGAGGTGGGAGGCATCATATCCGTGGATCAGCCATTACCTTTGTGCATATTAGTCGCCTCTTACAATCGGTATGCCTACCTCGGGCATATTCTAAACCCCTAACCCGCTGTGGTCTCACATGGGACAAAGAACTTTTCCTTGTTAAAACCCTAATCAACACCTTTCATTTGATGCCCCTTAGAACACCTTCTATTGCCGCACCAGGTTCACATTTGGGTACATAACTCCTACTGACTCCAGCGCCATCTATCGAGTAAGTTTTTGATAGAAACGCAAGCAGCAACATATGTTCCAAATAGGAACCAAATCTATTAAGCGGTGTAGTAGTTTGGTGGCCTCTCTTTTTGTACTCAGCTAAGCGAAATACATATACAATCAGTTCTCCACTCAAAGCGAATTCGAATCTATAGATATAGTGTATATTTCTGAAAATGGTTTGGGTTATTTCGGTATCAATGGAGATTCACTGAAGTGACTTGACTCAAGTGTATGATAGTTGCTGGACCAAGTAAGACGGGACTATTTGGTTTCGGCGTTATTTCGGTATAGTTTTGATTATCATTTTGGGACATTTTCAGAACCATTTCAGGATCATTTAGGATTTGACTTAGGGATAATTTTGGGGCTCTTTCGGGGTTATTCCGGGACGTTTTCTGGACCATTTCGGAATTGTTTCGCAGTCATTTAGATACTTTTCCGGCATGACTCCGTCACTTTTGCGGGACTTTTTTAATGTAATTTCGGTATTATTTTGAGACCTTTTAGGGTAATTTCAGGATTTTTTTGGGATCATCTTATTGAATTAAAACTTATTATTTATTCAAGTAATTTTTCATTCAAAGTGGCATAACCTTGCTCCTCACTAGCATCTAAATCTTACTAGACATTGTGGTAGGCGAACATACCTACAGACATACCGGCGGCTAAGTGCAACTAGTGCTGATAAGATATTTTATTCAATTTCGCTAGAGTTTGATCAGTGCCTAAATGTACCAATCTGATCGCATTCAACTAGGCTACATACTCCCTCTCCTCACTAAAGTTAGGAGTGCAACTAAATATCCACAGACATCACCATTGCTTCAACGCTAATGCCATAGTCCGTGCTTCAACGTGCGTTACATAGCGTTTTACGAGTATAAAATTGCCACCGTTGTATATTGTCGTTGGATTCATTGTCGCCGTCATTCTTATGCGAATTTGTATATGCATATCCGTTCCGTTTTGGCTGCTAACCGCAGGCTACACAACTCTTCATCCAACAGTCTACACCCAGCTTCTTTTGTATTCATGCACGCCAAAAAATGTGGTTGTTGTCAGTGGAGCACTTGACGGTTGCCACAAAAGATGCCAAATGTTGAAAAAAAGCCACACAAGACACGCACACTTGTATGCAACCAAGGTATTGAGATTTGTTGTCCTGCCGTCGAAACTTAGCTCCTAGGCAGAAACTCGTAAGCTTTTTTGAAGACCTCCAATGCAGCACGCGATTTATTTCCATTGAAATGTTGCAAAGACATAAGGAATTAGGAACGGATGCGGTACAATGGCTACCAACTGGCCACAACCCCAAACATCACACCAACACACCAATGAAACAACTTTCAAGGCATCACGGAAGCAACAAGATTTTGGGATGTGCAAGTGTGTAGATATCAATGCGAATGGCATGAAATTCACCAAAATAGAAAGAAGCAAAAACAAAAACAAAATGCGGCAGACGCTCAAACTGAAATGCAAAATAAACGAATGACTTAAATGCCTCGGAGACAAGGGCGGTACGCAAAGGTACAACCTTGCTTTTGTTGTGCTGTGTATCAACGAGAAGGATTGATCCAGCGTTACGCAGTTGAGCTGGTAGACGTGAGGGGCATTATTAGCGGCGGTGTTAAGGCCGGATTTTTGAAGACTTTCATACTTGTGTCTGAGCCAGTGATCACTTTCCCTTGCTTAAGGGCGTTTTATTATTGTTATTTCTTATTTTGTGTTAATGATTTCACTTGAATTCGCTATTTTTTATGGCGGCAAACAAGCTACCGATACTGTGGCGGTACTGAAATGAGCTTATACTTTGTTGTTTTTGCATTTAATACATATACTATGAGGCACGAGTGTACCTGATTCAAAAGACAAAGATCGTAAGTTTCATATTTTGAACAAGAAATTTCAAAATTTTAGATCGCAAAAATTTTTTTTTCACGATCGAAGTAGGCGAAAACTGAAAACTTGCTGATAGCAAATATTTTGATTAGGATTTTTGGACATCTGGAGAGAAATAGTAAATGAGCTGGAAAAAGTTGACAAATTTATAACCCGACGTTCGAATAATATTTCGAGACCTATTGTGAAGCTATCAAGCAAAGAAACTGAAATTAACCTCTACTGGGCTGTACAATGACGCTCGAGTATGCAGTTTTTTTTGTTTTTGACGACTCAACTTAAAAAAAGTGAATGCTCAAACTACAAAGGCCATGATGATATCGCGATGATAATTTTTCAAAACCTAGACAAATTGAGCGGGGAGTGTTCTATCGCCCACTTTATTTAATTTTTATTTATCAAGGCTTTACCCCGCACCAGAAGGAGTCTCCATTGTTTCTTAGACGGACTACTGCATGACTATGGGAACGAGGAAGGGCCCCTAGTTCGATGTGATCTGAACAAGGATCAACCATGACCTATGTGACCTTTCCGGGTTATTCACCGAGCGAAATTGGACAATACCATAGATAGATAAATAGATAGATAATGCGCAAATGAGAGATGAGTTAGATATATAAGTGATGACATTAAGCTACCTGTCAACCACCCTAAAATCTTGGGTTTGAAGTTTGATAACAGCCTCAAAAGCATTCATGTCGACATATAAGGCTTTTGGCCGGCAGGTAGTTGATTATGTTGGTGCTAAATGGGGAACATATAGTTTTGGCTTAACTGTTATAAACTCAGACATCCAAACATAAATCTATTGAACGCAGACTCGACACCCAGGGACATAAATAAACTCTTTGTAAGCACTATGATGAGATCTGGCATCACATCTTTTTGCCATTTGATCTGCTGAACCATAGGCGAGCTCTAAACGACATTCGTACTAACTCGATTGATGCCTTTGTCAGGTCTAGGCTGTGAACCACGTTGTAAATATGCAACCAACTGAAATAGCTGAAGAAGAGACCGCCTTAACAAGTCAGACCCGAACCATTCTGACTCCAACCGCCTTAAAACTGTCAGTTCCTAAGAGATTTCGTTAGAAGGGATTGATGACGATTTTTAGAATGATCGTGAATATTGGAAAGGGCTGAAAAGAGATGTACTGCGATACTATCGACCCAGCTATCGGTTTGTCCAAGCGCTATTTGTGGTTGTTGCTATTTTTCACTCAGACTTCTTCACTTTTATCTAAAACAAATCTTAACTTTTGAGAAACTATGCTTTGCTGGAGAAATCATTTTTAGGGGGGAAAATCATTTGGTTTTTCCTAGTTTTCCACTCATCAGCAGCAAATCATGATTTTGGAAAGACATCTTGGCTGAGCTTATTTATACCTATAGCGGTAACTGATCATAAAAGCTTTTATGTCATTTCCTATATGTTATTGCAAAGAGTCGAGTGACTAATTCTGTTAAACATTTCATCTCTGATTTGATTTATGCGTATCTTATTTAAAAAAATTATTATTATAATTAAACTCTTTTATAATTTTTTTTAAAAAATTATTATTATAATTAAACTTTTATATAATTTTTTTAAATGGCTAAAAAGTAGAAACTTCTTGAAAGCCTAAAGGATTATCAGCATAATTCTAGAATGATTCCAGCGAGTGATTACAAATTGAAAATTTGAAGATAAATGCATTTTTAATTGGAACATAAAACTCTACGTGTTAACAATCTATTTTCATGCTGCACGCAGCAGCAGTAGCCAGAACATGAAGAGAAATGCATTGTAAGCGCCCATAAGATATTTTAATAAACACTAGTTATGTCTGTCTGTTTTTCATTTAAACATGTGCAACTGTTTTAGCACATTTGAGTGAATCATAATAAACAATTTTCTTTAAATGTTAATAACATTTAGATTCAACATTTCATTTTACTTTTTAAAACTTACATACCTACATTTGTATACATTGTTGGATAACATATTTGATGCAAGCACGCAAGCAAGTGATGTACGAGTACGAGTATGCACCCTGCAGCGGATTTTGGTAGTGATGAATTACTGAGTTGAGTAAAGCATTTGACATGGAGTAGTCTTACAAAGCGCGTGGAGGAAAAAGTACAATACTTCTTACTTTCTCACAGAGAGCTTTTATGTGGAAGTTGAAAATATTACTTCAGAAAAACAATGGCAGTTTTTTGTTCATCATTTCGATGTTTAAAAAGATTTTCGAGTTCAAGGCATCAAAAAAATAAACCAGCCTAAAAATAAGTTTAGATTTTCAACTCATATCTTAAATTTTAAGTTAGACGTCTAGTAATGTAACGGTGAAAGTTCAATTTAATTCCATTTACCAGTTTTTGAGTGATACGCTCTTAAACATACAGACAGCCAGACGAAAATGTTTAATCTTTTTATTAGGCTTCTATTGGCTTAATAGTGATCCCACATCGACCTGTTACAAGTTTATTATTCCTTATTTTATTCATAAGTCGATAAGTGCTTACGAAAAAAACGGTATAAGTTTTTTTACATAAGCGAGAAAAAAGTTAGCCAAAATGTTTATTTTATTTAACTTTATTTTACTTTATTTTAATTTGTTTTATGTTATTTTATTTTATTTGAGATTATTTTCCTTTATTTTATTTTACTTCATTTTATTAAATTTTCAATTATTCATGAAACGAGCTCAAGGCCAAGAATAATAATTTTTCACTTTTTGAATTTTTATGAAAATTATTATTGTTTTTATTTTTTAATAACCATTTTTAATTAATTATTAAAAGATTTTTTTATTATTTTGTTCTATTTTATTTTACTTCATTTTATTTTATTTTATTTTATTTTATTAAATTTTATTTAAGTTTATTTTAATTAATTTAATTTAATTTCAATTTTATTTTTATTTAATTTTATTTTATTTTGCTTCATTTTATTTTATTTTGTTTTATTTACTTCATTTTTTTTATTTTATTTTATTTTATTTTAGTTTATTTTACTTAATTTAATTTAATTTAAATTATATTTTTATTTAATTTTATTTTATTTTGCTTCATTTTATTTTATTTTATTTCATTGTATTTTACTTCATTTTATTTTACTTCATTTTATTTTATTTTATTTCATTTTTTTGTTTATGTTATTTTTTTATTTTATTTAATATTATTTTATTAAATTTGTTTTTGTATTTTTATATTTTATTTTATTTTGATTTATTTTAGTTTATCTTATATTACAATAACCACAAAGGCAGCAAGCATAATCTTGAGTTTTTAGCTCTGTAAACACTGTACATTTATCGTAAACGCAGTTTGGGGTCTGCTCGTCTGTTTGCCGATTGAGAGTATTCATCGTGTTTACGCACGGTTACTCAATGATAAAATGCAAGCAATGTAAGGTCAATAAGGGCCAGCAAAGCACTTGTAAACACGCACACATAAGAACCGCGTCACGCATACTAAGTCAAAGCTTGCTTTCATCACAGATATGCATAGAACCAATATCGCAGTCCGGGTCGCATTATCCCGAGCTCATAGATAGTAACCGACTTTTTGAACTTATTAATGTGGCTTCCGATCTGCCTTATAGGCACGGTTGTCATTATTCTCCAAGAATTCAAAACATCTGGAGCGTATTTGCTATTCGATTTTAAATCCATATTCTGTAGCACCAAAAAGAGATGCCTACATGCATCGCCATATCTGAGTTTAGTTGATAGAGATCAACATCAACAGATCAGCAAGAATTTTATCTGGTAGTTTTCTTTACAGGTATTGTGTCTGGGTTTTGAACTAAGTATACTCGAAGTTTCAAGCCTCAATTGTGTGAAGGTAAAATAAAAACAAATTAACAACAAATACAAGAGAAGACTTTAGCAGACGTATGAGAACCCACCTGAAGACCAAGTGATTGACAATTGGAGTCCAAATTCTTTGAAAGATGAAGTTTAGCAGTGTCCGAAGTAGGTCTATCCGAAAAGCTTTGGTGTTTGGCTTTAATTTTTACACATTTTCTACTTGTAATAGACGATTTTTTTCGTAAGCACTTATCGACTTATGAATAAAATAACCTTATATAAAGGTTGTTATAAAGTAACATCTTGTTCACATGCTGCTCGAAAACTTTTTTTTCATTACGTTTCCTACTATTTTTTCATTCAAAGCATGTAAGCCTTTTGTTAATGAAAATGCATTCAAACACACCACACCGCGTCCCCTGCATGCGTCTTGGTTTATAAAATCTTGCTGTGTCATCCATTGACTGAATTGAATGACTTGTTGCCTGGTTCTCTTATCCACTGCACTTTCCAATTGCTATTGCTGTCAGTGTGATTAGTTTGTAAGCAAACAAGTTAACATATTTATTATTTGATCTTAAGTGAGTACAAATCCATTTTGAACAAATTTTTTTTTGTAAAAGATATAACACAGCCTCTTTGCCACTTATCACTTGCCACTTCTTTAGGGGGGCATTCAAGTATTTTACATATTTATATTAATAACAACAACAACAATTTTAAACTTTGGTAACAAGAGCTAGTGTAAATACTCTAAAATTTAGAAATTGTGAGTAGCATTTATATTTTATAGGCTGAAATAGTGATCTTCATAGTTCGCTTAAGGCTTTTGAAAGGAAAATTAAGTCATCAAACAATCACTTGCTGATGTCGTGTGCGTCTATTAAAGTATCCACGTCGGAGCATTTAAAATGATGGAAACGCTGCCTACGCAAAGTCGAAGTACTCCTTTTATTTATTATTCATTTAATATTAGGTCAATACATTTTTGTAAATATTGGTTTGGGAATGTTGGTCTATCCTGAAGAAAGAAGAATAAAGATACATTCTGAAACAAAGGTGAAGAAATAAAAGCAAGGAAAAGAAGAATAAAATTAACTATAATCAAAATAAAATAAAATAAAATAAAATAAAATATACTAAAGAAAAATAAAATAAAACAAAATAAAATAAAATCAAATAAAATAAAATAAAATAAAATAAAATAAAATAAAATAAAATAAAATAAAATAAAATAAAATAAAATGAAGTAAAATAAAATAAAATAAAAGGAAGTAAATACAATAAAATAAAATAAAATAAAATGAAGTGAAATACAATAAAATAAAATAAAATAAAATAAAATGAAGTAAAATAAAATAAAATAAAATGAAGTAAAATAAAATAAAATAAAATAAAATGAAGTAAAATAAAATAAAATAAAAGGAAGTAAATACAATAAAATAAAATAAAATAAAATAAAATGAAGTGAAATACAATAAAATAAACTAAACTAAAATAAAATAAAACAAAATAGAATAAAATAAAATAATCTGAAATAAAATAAAGTAAAATGTGGAGATAAAAGGAAAGAAAAGAAAAGAAGAGTAAAGGAAAGGAAAGGAAGTGAAATGGAAGAATAATAGATAGAACAGGAAAGTGAATTTAAATACAATATGCTTAAATCAAATAAAATAAACTAAAATAAAATAAAATAAAATAAAATAAAATAAAATAAAATAAAATAAAATAAAATAAAATAAAATAAAATAAAATAGAATAAAATAAAATAATCTGAAATAAAATAAAGTAAAATGTGGAGATAAAAGTAAAGTAAAGGAATGGAAAGGAAGGGAAATGGAAGAAAAATAAATTGAACAGAAAAGTGAATTTAAATACAATATACTGAAGGAAAGGAACAGCAAAGAAAAGAGTTAAAGAAATGTGACGACAAGGAGCAAGAAATAATGTTTCAATTATTACAATCTTTGTGATTGAATTTTTACCACTGGGCGATCTCTGGTATATTTTTAAGTTAAATAGTGTCTAAAATTATTTTTTCACTTTGCGAAATTAAAAGCAAATACGCACATCCTGGGTCTTGTCCAATATAAGTGATGTTAAGGTCAGATCACACAAATTCTTGTATTGTAAAAACCCAAAAATAATAGTATCCCTAGAACCTATTATACCATGACGGCCTCCAAGAACCTAATATAGTATTATACGCTGCAAAAGTTTGCTTGAAAAATGCTCAAACAAATATGAAAGTTGGGCTTTTATATCTATACCTTCAGATTGTTGCTTAGATAAATTACTCAGTAATAATTGAGCGTGCGCTGGATAAGAATTTCACCCGAGACTTCCTGAGGAATTAGTTCGTCCCAAAAATCCTGTTTCACAATGCTATTTTACAGTTACCTAATAGGCAATTGATTCGAATTTAAAAACGTTCAAATATTCGAAATGTGTATGTATATGAATATACTGAAACATCTTTAGTTTTTGTAAATCATTAGTAAATCAAAGACTCAAATCTTTCTACTTCAATAATTTTAAAATGAAGATAATCCTGGTACATCGACAAGTAATGAATTTTTTTGTTTATTTGTAGCACGGGAAAAAAGAATAATGAAGCAGATAAATTAAGACAACGTATTGCTTTCAAAGAGCGGCGCTCTGTACAAATTTAATCCTTCAGTTCAACAATGCAAATTAGTTTTAAGCCTGGCGCTACCAATGCGCAAACTGTTTATATATATATACAAAACCTTCCGAAAATGAAATCCAGGCTGCCCTGATTTCAGCAGTAAGAAAATTTTGGATATGGGGTTTTGCACATAGTTTATGTCCTGTAACAGCAATTGTTCTTTATAACTTGTTGCCAAATAATAGTATTCGATGGCTCAAAATATGCATATTACAATGATCTCATTAGCACGAGGATGCTATGAACGTAAGCAAGGAAGCAAGCAATTACTAATGCTCTTAGAAAATCGTCAGAGACTGATAGATGGATACAAGATAAAATGATTGAGCGGAAAAAGATTTGAATAGCTATTTATGTATGTATTCGTACATGGGCACAGAGGTAAAGAACTGAGTAAACTACTATGGCAATGTAAAGTCAATAATTTCGGGTTTTTTTTAAATATTTATGACTATAAACAGAGCTGGGTAGTAATCAGTACCTTAGGAATCAAATTACTCTCAATTTGGAAAAGTAATCAATTCCTTTTCCCCACACAAATGGAATTGAGTAAATTTCAATTCCTGAAAGAAAATTACCAAAAGCTATTTCCTCGTTTTGAGGCTGTTGTTGTTGTTGTTGTTGTTAACAGTGCTTCGCCCTGCCCAATGGGCTCGATCACTCTAAATTGTCATCAGGCTCTTCTAACGGAAGTCCGAGGAAATGCGCAGTTTCCACAGGGTTGGACCAGAGTGATGTGGGTGTTAGAAGAGTGGGTTCAACTGAACAGGAAAAGAGATGTATGGTATCATGAGGGGTCATACCACATGCAGGGCATGTATTTGGTATGTTGGGGTTCAGTCTGCATAAGTAAGAGTTTAACCTATTACAATATCCAGAGCGAAGTTGTGCTAGTATGACTCTAGTCTCCCTCGGAAGTACACGCTCCTCTTCAGCCAATTCAGGTGGTTGAGTATTAATAACGGGATTCACAGGCCGAGATCTGAGGGATCTGTCTACCGACTCAGTGTGGAGGTCATTTAGAGCCCGTCTATGGTTCCGCAGATCAAACGGCAAAGAGATATGATGCCGGATCTCATCGTAATGCTTACGGAGATGTCTCCTTATGTCTCTGGGGGGCGGTGCTACATCCAAAAGATGTCGGTTTGGATGACTAGGTTTGTGACAGTTCAGAAGGAACTGTCTACTCAAGAGTTCCGCGTGCTCTTGAACATAGAGCAATTTCGCCTCTTGATGGAGGTGAGACTCAGATGACATAAGCAGGCATCCCGTGGCAGTTCTGATGGCGGTGTTTTGGCAGACTTGCAATTTCCTCCAATTGGTGTCAGAAAGGTTGGGCGACCATATAGGCGCAGCATAGTCAATAACCGGCCGGCCAATAGCCTTATATGTAGCAAGCAATGTTTCTTTGTCTTTTCCCGGCCAGTGACTTGAGGATCTTATTGCGGCTCTGTACCTTTGAGGCTATTGCGGTGGCATGACCAGCGAAGGTGAGGCCGTTGTCAAATGTCACGCCCAAGATTTTTGGGTGGTTGACAGTAGGTAGAGGTACTCCATCTACGTGGACATTTAACTCTTGCCCCATCTGCGCATTCCATGTGGTAAACAGGGTCGCCGTAGATTTAGTCGGAGACAGGGTCAGATTACGCTCGGTGAAGAAGCTGGAAAGGTCATGGAGGTAACTGTTGATTCTTATACAGAGTTCATCAATGGAGGGACCCTTGCCCGAGGCCATTATCGTGCAGTCGTCAGCGTAGGAAACAATGGAGACTCCCTCTGGTGGGGGGGGAAGTCTCGAAATATAGAAATTAAACAAGAGGGGAGAGAGAAATATTCCTGCTAGAGCCCTTAGGAACTCTGAATTTTTCAATATTCGTCTTTTCAAAGCACTTTATGCTATAAACGGTCCAATAACTAGATCATTGATTGAGTTTAATAAAATTTCTAATTATTTGGAAATAGATTTTTCATGTTCAAAAAGTCGCTTCTTAACTACTATAAATTCTTTTTATAACTAAGTCATTCAGACTTATTTTTAATGTACCTACTCTAATTTTATAATTTCTACTTAGCCTGTAAGATTTGGTTGTCTAATTGGCTTAATAAACAAATAAACAAATAAACACCACCTTGCGGCACCCCTTGTTTTATTCTTCGTGGTCTAGATTTCTTGTTCCTAAATTTGACTGTTGCCTGTCGACCATTGAGGTAATTAGCGGTCCACCTCCTAAGGCCGGCAGGGAGCGGTGTCTCATCCAGGTCTCGGAGGAGAGTGGCGTGATTGACCGTGTCGAATGCATTTGACAGATCAAGTGCCACGAGAACCGTCCTATGGTTTGGTGGATTTTGGTTCAAACCGTTGTTAATCTGCGTTGTAATGGCGTTCAAAGCGGATGTCGTGCTGTGATTTTTGCGAAAACCATGTTGATGATCGGCCAATTTTAGATTTGTAACGAAGTAAGGAAGCAGAATGGACTCTAGCAATTTCGCTACCGGCGAAAGGAGGGATATCGGACGATAGGACTCTCCTAGGTTCGCCGGCTTCCCTGGTTTTAGTAGGGGAACTACAATCGCTTGTTTCCATATCTCAGGAATAACGAAGGTAGTTAGAGAGAGATTGAAGAGAGCCGCTAAATAATTCTGTCCTTCTTGGCCAAGGTGTTTGATCATCTTCATGGCAATTCCGTCGGGTCCGATGGATTTTGAGGGTTTGGCCTTCATTATGGCTTCCTTAACCTCTGCGGCTGAGACGGCAATGGGCGCAGTAGAGTGTTTGTGTTTGCGCGCACGTCGGAAGGCTCTTCTCTTAGCCCTATCCGCAGATGGATGCATTATAAACAGCCGGCAAAAGGAGCTCGCGCATTTCCTGGCGTCCGATTTGACACTGTCGCCGAAAGCAATGGCGACCTTGTCTTTGTGTTTGGTCGGATTGGATAGGGCCTTGACAGTCGACCATAGTTTGCCGACTCCGCCGGAGAGGTTGCATGTCTCAAGGTGTTGTTTCCACTTGGTCAGCTTGTGTTCGTTGACAATCCTACGGATTTCAGCATTGAGATCTTTTATTCTGGGATCTGCGGGATTGATAAGTCTCACTTGGTCACGTTCTCTTGCCATCGCCGCAGCTTCTGCCGGGAAATTCGGACGAATTTCTGGTATTCTGCCAGCAGGAATAAAGCGGCATGAGGCTGAATCAATGATCTTGCGAAACTCTCGTTCACCTTTGCGTACGTCCGTTGGAGTGGGTAAGGCAGCGAAGGAGCGCTCTGTATATTCAGTAAAGCGGTCCCAGTCCGCTTTGGTGAAGTTGATGTATGTTATTTTATCAGTCGTTATGAAGTCGGTCGGTCGTTCAACAGAGAGTAAAATGGGTAGGTGGTCTGAAGCTAACGTAAGCATCGGTCGCCAGATGACAAAGTTAATAAGGCCCGCGCTCGTTATGGAGATGTCTGGCGAGCTGTGACAGTTACCTGCCACCCTGGTGGGGGCATCTCCATTGACTGTACAGAATGCTGAGTTATCTATTTGGTCTGCAATTGCCTGTCCTCTACTGTCTGCTGGCAAGTTGGAGTGCCAGAGATCGTGATGTGCGTTGAAGTCGCCTAGGATTAGGCGGTTATCGCCCCTTAGCAACGCACTAATGTCGGGATGATAATCTCTAGGACAACACGTGACAGGAGGAATATAGATGTTTATGATTTGCAGGTCGGCGTCTCCTGACCGGACTGCTATGCCTTGGCATTCCAAGGTAGAGTCCCTGGGGTCGACGTCAGGGGAAAATAGATTGTATTGTACAGAGTGATGTGTGATGAACGCAAGGCCACCCCCAAGACCGCTGGGACGGTCTTTACGATGTACATTATACCCATCACAAGTTCGTAAGTCCGATCTCGTGTTCAGTTTTGTCTCTTGTATCGCGGCGATTTTGATGTTGTGCGTCTTCATAAAGTCAGTTATCTCCGCGATCTTTCCAGCTAATCCGTTACAGTTCAGCTGCAGAATTTTGAAGTGTGTAGGAGGGGAGGCGGGGGACATACTAGGCGTGAGGGACGGATGCGTTTGCCTAGGTGGAGGTAGGCTAAGGCCTAAACTATGTCGCAGTCTAGAGTTGACAGCGCCATGGCCGATGTTGTCTGGCGTGGAGGGCGGCTGTGTACTGCAACAGGGGGCTATGAACGAATCCGTCCAAAGGTTGCCGTTTGCGAGCCCAGAGCACATAAGGGTGTGACACAGGCCAAGGCAACTGTTGCACTTGACCGATGTCGCAGGCGTATACAATCTTTGCCGACAAACGGTGCACGTAGTGAAAGGTACTAGGAGGTGGTGTTCCTGACCCACGTGCAGGCTGGAAGCAGGGGGGGGGGCATTGGAGGCAGAGACAGAGGGGACTGACGCTCGGCGATGCTCATATCTGACCTATTCCGGGGGGAGTAGGAGTGTTGAGCGGCCGTGTGAGATGGAGACGCTGGCGTGCGTGAGCGACAGTCGGGAGTGGGTGAGGCAGGGATGGCAGCGGTGCTGCCAGTCGTGTAGACTGAGCCACTATTGTGACTATTGGAAGTAGTTAGAGGCGGTAAGGGAGTGCCAGAGCGGCGGCTACCGCGGGACGTCCTAGGACGTGTAGAGCAAGGTGCCTCAAAGGTACTAAAGAAAGTACGGGGTCTGTGGATGGCAGGGTTAAGCCCTGAACATCCGGATTTATGTAACCATCTCTTACACTTGGCGCATTGTACCGAATACGACCGTTTAATATAAATTTTCTTCCAGCAAACGCAGCAGATCCAGTCTCTTGGTCCAGGGTTGGGTTCGACCCCAGCCCGTAACAAGAGACAATGGAGCAACCCAGCTGCAAGGGTTTGCTCCGAGGACGACAATTTAAGGGTGGGACGGGACAGATTGGTGTAACCCTGTCGTTTTGAGGCTCGAATACAAAAATTAATTTTTTGGAATTGAAAAAAAAAAATGCTTTGCACCAATGTAATTTCTTCGCCAATACTTTGAAAAGAAACTGAAAATGTAATTGAAATTTTTCCAATTACATTAAAAGGAATCCCAAAAGTAATTTCCAATTTCCGATTCCTCTAAGGAATTGCAAAAGTATTTGAAAAACTGATAAATGTTCATTCAAAGGTGTGGTTGTGTCTGCTTGTTATGCTTATGCTTGTTGTTGTAATTATTAACTGTGCAGTTGAAAAGATGTTTGATGTCATGAGAGGACATATGACTTACAGGCAATGTATTTGGATAGGTAAGACTGGATAGGTAAGATTTACTCTAGTCTGCCTGGGGAGGGAGCACTCTTCTTCAGCTCTTTTAGATTTGGACGGCGGATACTCTCCCAACAGAGACTGCCTGCTTAACATTTCTGTGTGCTCTTTAATATTTTAGTCTCTTGGTGGAGGTGAGACTCAAACGCGCAAGAAAACATCACGCAGCAGTTCTGATTCCTCCAGCTGGTGTCTCTTAGATACGGCGACCATATTGGCGCAGCGTAATCAATAACCGGCCGAAATAACTGCCGAGTATCCTTATATGTATCCAGTAACTTTTTGCTTATATCTTCTCCAAGTACTAGCTTCAGGATGTTGTTGCGGCTATGTAACCGACTGTTGTCACATCTCCCATCTCCGGGTAGGTAGTAGAATATATTCAGGTAAGCATTGTAACAAATGGTCCTTGAATCTCGCCTTAGCTCTTCTTCTTCAGAGAAATTTTTGTACGTTCTGCTAACCATTAGGCTATCAGAATGCTGGTTTCCTGTCAGCTTAAATCCTATTTCTATTCATTTTAGCATAATATTGCGCATGCACCGCCATCTGGTGGCACTTAGAATTGCTCATAATTGATTTTTTTTTTTTTTTGTCCGATTTTGACACTCCGGCTGTGCTTTTCGGTTTTGTTTATATTGTATTAGAACAATTCCATTTATTTCTTCACTCTACGGCCCCTCCATTTCTAAAGTATTAATAAACTATAAATGAGTTCAAGGTTAGGAAGAATCATTTTTGTATGAAAACTATTATTGGTTTTATTTTTTCATAAAATAGTTTTTTTTTCTTTTTCAATTATTAAAAATTTTTGTTGAATTTCCTCAAACATATAAATGATTTAACTTAACGAACGTTTGAAAAATTATTGAAAAGTGATTTCTGAATTGAAAATAAGGTGTAATTGAGTTTCTTAATAATTCGTGGGTTGAATTGTGATCATCTTATACCAACTGCCTATTCGAAAGCTCAATATCTTCGAAATTTATTCTAAAATCAGCAATCTTAGAATCAGGTTTTAGAATAGTGGCACCTCATAATTAAAAAAATGGCTTAGCTCAATTCAAATTCGTTGCATTTTCTACTAAGTAATGCAGTTTTTTGAAAATATTCTGAAATTGTTGTTTAAAAAAAATTCAAAAATATTCTGATATATTGGATTTTCAAACCAGCATCAGAAAAAAAGGTGATTCTTAACTTAGCAGGCATATAATTCTACCAGATTTCCTTGTTTGCCTTCATACTTTACCGCCGAGAAATCATATTTTTTTTATATTTTAATGTATAGAGGTGTGAACAGCTCGTCATTGTCGTAGGCGCTTTCATAATTTCCAATAATCTTCATAACAACAAATCAAGGAAGGAAACTGCAACGCGGCGCTTAGCATATCCATAAAAAGAATATTTACAATTCATCGTTGCGCCTTTCGAATATTATTTGACCATTCTCGCAGTATTTTTGGCTGCCTGCCCTTCATCAAATGAGTGACTTTACTCCAACACAAATGAATAGGTGAAAGAAACTAAAAAGGATCGAAAACTTCAAACAATTAATACCGACATTGGCGCCAAGATTTAAGACAATATAAATCATATATGTATCATTCATTAAGCAGCAACAACCTTTGCATTGAAACCTTCAAGGATTTGGGGATGTTCTTTTGTATATTCGATAAACAGACGATTGTATGTCTCAGCGTTTGGTGATGGCGTGATGTGCTTTTGTTCTCGATATTTGTTGCATTTCGTTTTTTAGTTTCGTTTGTCAATGATTACGCTGTAATTGTTAAGCATGATATTGAAAAATTTGGTACTACACAAGGCGAATTCGCTTACAGGTGATCTCATAAGAACATATGAGCAGTGGCTTCTTCTGTCAAAATAAAAAAATTATATGCAATCTGACAGGAGAAGCCGCCAAACGAAAAACAAAACACATGAAGTATGTGTGTGTATACAGCAACAAATTCGCCGTGATTTCACCTGGCATAAATTCGCCTTGGTACTACACATTTTGAATTTTGAAATTTTTTCAGTATTCATTCACGCAATAAGCAACGCGTTAGGAAAAGTTCAACGAGCTGACTGTATTGCGATCACTCGGGTTATTAGATATGTAGTACCGCTAAGAGAACATGAAAGTTACCAAAACGATCATGGTGGTTGTAGTAGAGTTCAAATCCCACGCGCTCAAAAAAGGCTGAACAGAAGTACTTGGGTGCCTCCGTAAGAGCCCTCGTTCTATCCCCATGCTGTATGTAGTTATTGTAATCTTTCTCAAACTTTATACTCAACTTACACTCAAAACGTGTTGAATGAGCTGTCATAAAACGAACTACATCTGTCTTATGAAACTCTTCCATACAAACTGTTCTGAAGGAATGGAAAGATGAGCAAAGTTATAAGTTAGAGTTTTCGAGAAGGAGCCAAAATGCCGCGGATGAATCGAAAATCTTCGTTTTCTCAGAAAGCCAAGCACTTCTTAATGCACTCGACCCAATCATAATGACTAGTCAACCGTTGCGGCGATGCAAAGTTTTTATTGCGAGTGAAATTTAAAGTTTTTTTGTTGTTGCTCCAAACTTTTTTGGAACGCAACGGTAATAAAACGTAGCAGAATAATTTAGTAGAAGTAATTTAGAATTTAGGAAAGAGCTAATTTTAGCAGAATTAGGCATTATTCGGCACATTTCGGGAGTTTTTGAGAATTATTTTGGAACCCTTTCGAGATCATTTAAAAATCAGTTCGGGATTTTGTTCAGGATAATTTCAGGACCATTTCAGGACCATTTCAAGACTTTCCAGGATCATTTCGGAATTGTTTTCGTGACTTTTTTAGAATAATTTTTGGACTTTTTTGGCATCATTTTTGGATAAATTTGGGATGGTTTTAGGGACCGTTTTCGGATCTCTTTCAGTACTTTTTCGGCATCATTTCGCGATCATCTCAGGAGCATTGCAGTTGTCGGGATCATTTTGCGATTATTTCAGAATCATTTCGGGATTGCTTTCGTGACCGAATAATAATAATAATAATAATAATAATAATTCCCAAACGGATTACCCACCATATCCCGCCCGACCGAAGCGAGGGGCGCATCCGCATAACGCGCGGATTATTCGTTCGTGCAGACTCGTTGAAAGGCTTTGGTTTGTTAATCGTCGAGACCTAAAACTGCTCAGCTACAGAGAAAACCTCATCAGCTAAGTAAAGTAGATATAAGATAGATCACACATTAAGAAATAATTAGTTAACAGAATAAAATTATTGTAGAAAGTTAATATAAAAGTCAAAGAATAAGGAACAATTAGTTGCTATGTATTTAGGGTAGAACGAATTGATTTTTTATGCTGAAAAGCGAGTCTGAAATATCAAATCTACCAGAAAGAGAGTTATAATCTTGACACAAACAGCGAAAAGGCTCATTTAACTGAAAATTGGTTCGGCACTGTTTTAAGACTAGAGGTTTAAAATGCCTTGAAGGACGAGACGGGACATTGAAGTTCACTTGAGTTAGAAGAAATGGGCTGGAGAGTGAACCATTTAGCAATTTAATCATAAAAATAATTCCAAGCATTTCCCTCCGACTAGAAATTGTGTGCAGATTAATGAGTTTTAAGCGATTCGTATAGGGTCGTAGATTGTACAAGGGATCCCAATGAAAATCTCTTAAGGCAAATAGTAAAAATTGTTTTTGAACTGATTCAAGGCGATCTACATGAACCTGGTAACGCGGGTTCCAAATTATAGAACCGTATTCAAGTATCGGTCTGACTAATGTAGTGAAGAGGGCTTTAGTTACATAAGGGTCGCTAAATTCTTTAGACCATCGTTTAACGAATGCTAGGACACCTCTAGCCTTATTGACTGTTGTGTTAATATGGCGGTTGAAACTGAGTTTATAGTCCATAGTAACCCCCAGGTCAACAAAATCATACACTTGCTCAAGACTATAATTTTTAATTGTATAGCAAGCCGGCTGAGAAATACCACGCGAAAAACCAATGTGTTTACATTTTTTAAGGTAGAGTGGCTTATAGTTTAAATCGCACCAAGTAACTAGTGTATCTAGATCTGATTGTAGCTTATTTCTATCTTCAAATGACGCGAATGACATGAAAAGCTTTACGTCGTCGGCATACAATAACATTTTGAAAATTTTATTATTGTAGAAATATCATTTATAAACAACAAGAACAGAGTCGGGCCAATATGGCTTCCTTGAGGAACCCCCGAAGAGACATAAATGGCATCGGATACTGACAGGGTAGACCAGGGAGACAAGAGTCACGCTGGCCCAACTTCGTTCTGGATACTGTAACAGACTAAACTCTTACCTATCCAGACTGAACCCTGACATGCCAAATGTCTACCCGGCATGCGGCGTGTCTCCCCACGATACTAACCATCTGTTCATCTGCTCAACTGAGCCCACTCTTCTAACACCAATTTCACTCTGGTCCACCCCTGTTGAAGCCGCGAGGTTTCTCGGACTTCCGTTAGAAGAGCCTGATGACAATGTTGGATGGGGGGTGACATCCTAGGCAGGTTAAGTAGTCGCTACAGCAACAACAACAACATCGGATACTAAACTTTTAAACACTACTCTTTGTGTCTTGTGACTAAGGTAAGAAGAGATCCAGCGATTGAGACACGGCTGGAAGCCCAACTGATCGAGTTTATGAATAAGTAGCGAGTGACACACTTTGTCAAAAGCTTTGCTGAAATCCGTATAAATAACGTCGGTGTGCAAATTTTTTCTAAAGCCATTTGAGACATGACTGGTAAACTCAAGTAAATTCGTAACTGTGGACTTTCCCTTACTGAACCCGTGTTGGCAGTCAGCTATCAAAGTAGAGATCGGACCCGTAAGTTGATTTGTAACAATAGCTTCAAACAATTTTGGGATGGCCGAAAGCTTTGCTATGCCACAATAGTTCTCTATAGAAGACCTACTCCCGCTTTAATGCAGCGGTAGAAGAAACGATTCTTTCCACGCAGTCGGAAAAACACCACTCAATTTTTCAAGAAACATGTAGGAATGCTATCAGGACCATATTTAAAAGATTCTTTTAAGGTTTTAAGGTAAATTAGAACATCTTTGGCGCATATAATTGGTGAATTAATTGAATTTGTCCCGTGTAGCTTATAGGGATAATTTTGAAAGTTTGAATTGGTGAGAGCAGAATAATTAGAAGTGAAAAATTGAGCAAAGAAATTTTTAAGTTTTCAGTTTTAAGAATTATACCCAATTTTATGTAATCACTGTTGCACTATAAAAGATCAACAGGATCTTATTGTGCTAATTCTGACAATCAATAAATGAAATGAAAAACAATAAATTTGCGATATATTGGTTATCGCTAGATATAATGTCTTGATATTTCATGGCTGAGGGAAACCCTGATACTTTACGTTTAGAATTTGCGAAATGATCCAGAAAACTCCCCAAATTATCTCACAAAAAATTTCGAAATACTTTCGAAAACAATGCCTGAATAATCCTGAAATCATCCCGAAAAAAAATTACTTTTATCACGTATACTGTGCACACGGGGTTTATTTTTAAGTTTTAGGGTTCCAAGCAATGGGTCTATAGAAGCCACCGACCATTTTCTAACGCATATTTCGTGCAGAAAATAGCTAATTGTGACTAGGAGTGATATATCTAAATTAACTGTCTTGTAAACCGGATATTGAGCTGTTGGTACCCAGTCTGAATGATCATAATAATATACCTCATTTTGCAGTAGTAATCTCAGTAGCAGTGGAGCACATAATTTTCCATGGTTCAGCACACTGCTGTAGTAGAATTTAGTTTCTGAAAATAAAAAAAAAAAAAAAAAATTGTTTTTACTACGTAAGGTGTGGAAAGCGTTACAGATATAGTATAAAGGTGTTTTGACCCCCTACCCCCCGAAACTCAGTGACTCCGATAAAAATGAAGGTATTGCAACAGAATACTCTTTATAGAAAAGGTAATGGAGCCAAGTGGATAGAGAATGTCGCCCAACAACTGCACCTGGAGCTCGAAATTCATATCAAAATTAACTCTTCACAAACATTTTCCATTTACTAAAAATGTATGCAATGCCGCCTATAGTTACGTGTGCTGCCGACCTATCTTTTTCGGCCTTGAGACGTCTCAAAACCTTTTGACACGCGAAGAAAGACTAATTGGCTTAGCCCTAATAACTGCTCACAGATGGTTTGAACTGGACACTTGGGCCCTCTTCTGGCTGCGGCCCTGGCCCAGTGCCTTCACATTGATAACCAGTATTAAAGTTCGTGTTCTAAGTCTGTTGTTTATTTTTTCTTCTTCTTATATTTACATAGTGCATTTTACATTTGTCATTGAATTTAAAATCATCTCTGGTCATTAGTTCAACTTGAATACAAAGCAAGCAATATCTAAACTTCTAAGTACATATTTCAAAGTAAAGTCAAGTGCGCGCGACACAAAAGTCAAGAAGGTAAGAAAATGGTTATGAACTTTGTAAATTCGGTAGGGAAAAAGTCTACGAAATTATATATTTGAAATCTAAATTTGTCAAAGTGAAGTAATAGAAAAAACAAAAACCAACACAAAATAAGTGCACATAAATACAAATGAAATGCCAAATTTGAAAATAATTGCTATGCGCTTTGCTCGTTTTTGGGGGCGTCAGTTGGCTGCGCATGCGCATAGACGCACATCCGGTGTTGACATTGTAGGTATTTAGATTTTTTTCGTTTTTTTTTTTGCTGATAACTGCGGTTGATGGACGGTTAGTTGAGTATTATGTTGCTCAAAAATTTAGTTGTGTCACATTAAAAAGCAATTATCACCTTAAATTAACCACCGAAAAACAAGGAAATTATATAGACGTATGTTGTGTTGGCTTTGGTGCGGTGAAATGTTTTGATTGTACAATTTGGCAGTCACTGTGTGTACCTTATCATTTGTTACAACTATTATTTATTATTTTTAAGCAACTACAATTTTTTTAGCTTTGACGGCATGATTTTTGTTTTCTTCTTCTAGAAATGTCACTCATAGGCATATTTCCTGATGGATTTTTAAATTGTTTAGGCCAAACTGACAAAAGACATTTGAAAAACTTACCTGTTGCTTATGAGTTGACGTACTTATTATAATAACACATAAATACAACTATATTTATGTGAGAGGATGTGACTAACAACATGCGTACTAACTACACACATACATATATACGTATGCAAATGACCCTAAAGGGTGCACACTTTTAATTCATTTTAAATTATGTTGTAGTTTCGTTAAATTTTGACGTTCCAATGCTGTACACAGTTTAATTTCAACGCTGATAATTTTCGCTTCACACCTAATAAATAAACAAATGAATAAGTTTTTTTGTAGGCAGGGCATATTTACTGAATTTTTTGCAGTGCTACCGGATAACTCTCAACCAATGAAAAATATGTCACCGAAGGAGAAATACATTTGATCCCACAAAGTCAAGGAAACCAGTACCGTTAAGATGCATTTCGTCGCTCAGTGGTCATCTCCTAATGAATGGTGCTGGAACTTACCGGAACCAATTTTTTTTATTGAGATACTATGTATGCAAGAGTATCTGTGGGAGCGGAAAAGAGAGACGAAAATCATAAGGGAGAGGGAGATAGAAAAGGTAGATACGGATGAAGAGATAGATAGATAGACGAAGAAGAGGAAGGCGACATGGGAGTGAAAAGTGAAAAGCAGTAAAAAGAAGAAGAAGACAAGGGGGGGGAAAGAAAGACAAATAACAGGCGATTCAGTTAAAAGAAAGAAAAAGAGAAAGAGGAGGAGGAAAAGATCCTATACTTCTTGGGAATAATAAATGTTATAGGATTTCAATTAGGTACAGAAAGAAAAAAGAGGAAGAAAGGAAGGAGAAATAGAAGATGTGGGATAGAAAATAATAAACAAAAAAAGTGTAAAAGGACAAGGGTGATAAAGAAGATAAAAAACCAAGAGGAAAAGTAAGAGTAAAAAGAAGTAAAATAAGCACAGAAATATGAAGAAAAAAATATGGAGTAGAGAGAGAAGAAGAAAAGAGACGAGAGCAGACAATTAAACTAAGGCGTAAAAGTAAAAAAAGGACGAGGAATATATGGGAAATCAAAATGAGGGAAGAAGCTCAAGAAAAAGCAATATATAATTAATGAGGCCCTTAAGGAGAAAAAAAAGAATGAGGTAGGGGAATAAAAATAGTTACATGATATCGAATAGGTGCAAAAATATATACAGAAGAGTGAGAGTAAGGAGAAGGGGAAAAAAGAGATATGAGATCGGAAAGAAGAGCGGAAAAAAAGTAATTAAAGGAGAGAAAAAGAAGGAAGAAGAGGAAGATTAAGAAAAAGAAGAGGAAGTGTAAGAAGAGAAAAGTAATTGAAGAAGAAGAAGAGG